>LGRX02014699.1:0-19492 GCA_001247695.2 Cymbomonas tetramitiformis | reverse complement strand
GCAAGGCATGTGCAGCTCACATGCTGAACACATGCTGCACGCATGCTGCACGGGTTCCGCACTACATTCCTGGAGCATGTCTGCAGCATAGGAGGGGTCACTTCAGCGTGTCCGCAGCATGCCTGTAGCGGTGTGCTGCAGACGTATATGTGCTGCAAACATGCTACATAAATGCTGCAGCTTGTCTTGCAGCTCATCGATTGTCATACGTGTGTGGTACGTTCGCAGCACGTGTGCAGCAGTGTGCTGCAGTGTGCTAAAAACGTAGGGCAGAGTCCTCCGACTGCAGCTCGAGGCCATAGTAAGAAGGGTTGTCGTAGAGGACAGCTTGTGGGTGGAGAGGTCGGGTAAAGATGTCGGCGACGTTGTCGTTGCCAGCCCGATATAGCGGGGTTGTGATGTCCACCCCGTAACGGTCGTCAATGTAGAAACCACCACCACGAGCTGAGCCGTGATCCCCGTTCAGGGTTGGCTGCTCCACCTCCTCCGGCTCATAATCTGGGGATGGCGGAGCACCACCGGGCGTACCGCCAATTCTCTGAAACTTGATGGCGGCTTCGATCTTCTCGAGACGTGTGGTCAACTGCCCAAGCACCTCAATGACCCTCTCGTCGACACCGGAGTAGGCGGCCCCAGCAACGTTGGGCCCTACCGCCACTCCCAGCTCCGCCTGCTGCTGCTCCCACGACACGAAAATGTGAGTGATCAAATTCGCGAGCGTAGACAACGGTACCGGCCGAAGATCCGCGGGAATGGGGTAGCGAACTCGCACCGCCGCGTAGAACTCGGGGTCGAGCCGCTCGAACAACTTGTACTTACGAGACATTTCGGTCGGATTCCAATCCTCCGACCGGTTGTCGCGCACAAGGCGCTGCTCCTTCGCTAGAAGCGGACGCGGGTCCACACAAGCCGGGTACCGTAGCTGCGAGTGCTCCTCCTGGAGAGTTTCGCGAACTCTAGGAGGGACGCAACCCTTAACCCTTAACCCTTAAGCCGGTGGTTAGAATTAGGGATTTTTAGAGGCCATTATGATAGGGTTTGGGTTTCTATTCATAACTTATGCCTCGGAATATATCTATATGCAAGTAGCATATCCTCTTTTAGTAGACTCAAAGGACGAACTTTTGAGCTATGAATCAAGTGTGTAGGACAAGCGGTTGCGGAGAAATGATACCATATAGAAGGAGCAATGCTGAATTTGAATGCTTACTTTTTAACAAGTTACTTGAATATGTCTTAGCGGTGTCCACTATCTAGCATATTTTTGAACACCGTCACAATAAAACACGTACTCATAGTGTTGGGAAACTAAATTGTACCATCGGCACCCTCATATGACTGCATTTTATGTGTTATTGACCGAAACCCAAAGTGCCGCGAGAACATGAAAAAAGGCTTACAACAAGCACACTCGCGTAGGGGTTTGGGTTTTATTGAATGAGCGGTGGGATACTAAAATACTGTTATACCAACTTCCAAAAACCTCGAAGGGGCTTCTGGAAAGTGTATTCAACCTACATATAGGTATTGGTAGGCACGAGAGGCCATGCTCTGGCCGATTTCCAAGAGGAAACCCTGTGTCATATGCTATGATCTACGGTCTTGTGCCTAAGCTAAGGACAACTATGCTAGTTGCAATAAAAACAATAATACAAACATATTACTTCATACCAAAAACGGGAGCAGCGGTTACTTCAAGCCACAAGTTGCATCCTATCTCAAATTTGAAGAATGAAGTGATAACTGGTGATCTGAAGTTGGCCCATCATTCAAGGGCGCTCCTGCTCATCGCAAGCCACGGTGATGCTGATGCCAACACTTCTCACTGCACAACAATACTTCACACTTGGCACACCCTTGAAAGGTCTTGTGTGCATCGTCACAGCATACATTACAACGCCCGCGTTGGAACTTTGTGGGCGCGTGATTTTCCGCCAGACAAGTGTCTGCACGCCCACGCTTGCCCTTGTGCTCCACCGCAGATACTTCCAAGCGGATAGTTCCGCCGTATTCTATCATAGACTTGACCAGGCAACGAACGTCCTGCAAGATGCTTCGCTGCTTCTTTGCATATGCCTCAGGGTACAGTAACTTGCAGACACGATGGCATACGACGACAGTAACTTCAAAGTGCCAAAAGTAATTGACAAGGTGGGGGCGCCTGGTTCTGTATTTTATCCGAACGAACGACTCTAACATATCTACCATATCGACTGCACCCATACCAGCATCATAGTCGAGCTTTACTTTAGGTAAAAAAATAGATTCATACTCTCGAGTTTCTGAATTCCAACGCTCTTTCTTCACAGTTGGTGGGACGGTATGTGAACACACCGGGGGAAGTATTTGGGCTTCAGAATAAAGGGAAGGTCTTTCACGGCCGAGTCAAGTGCCCGGACGAACGCCCAGGTTGTGTCACACTCAGATATGATGATGGGGATGAATACTGGTTTCCTATCAATACAGTCATGCGATGGTTAGCACCGCTAAGTCCTAATGATGACGGAAGCGATAACGAGTCAGTTGATTCAGGGGATTTGGCCGACGAGCCTGACAGAGAAGAGTTTGTAGAGCACGACGTCGCTACGCCTGAGCAGAACACACTTCCAGGCGCTCGCACAAGAGCACCCCAAACTGAGACACCTGAAGATAGGCGCACTAGACTTGAGTCCGAAAAATACCAGAAGCAGACTGCAGAAGACATCGGGGCACAGTTCACTGAGAACCGTAGGTCAACCGCCACAGGCGTTCCTTTCAAGTCTAAGGCTGGAAAACAGTGGTATACACAACCCCCAGACGACTTTACACCAGGAGTGTTGAAGAGTCTAGTTAGGGACAAGCCTTCTAAGGTTGAAGATGGCATGTGGTATGTTTTTCAGCGGATCTTGCCACCTAAGACCTATTGGGATAAGATGTCTGAAAACACAATAAAATACGCCACTAAGCATAAGGATGGCGAAGATATCAATAGTGCCAAGGCAGAAGATAGGCGCCACTCAGCTTTTCAGGGAAAGGGGAAGCAGCGTCCTTGGAAGGTCGGCTGGGCATCTCCTCGGTCCCTTATTCTGTTTCACGCGACTCTACTTCTCATGTGCTTGAACGTTCGCTCCAATCATGAAGACCACTTTTCCACAGATAGTTTGTTGAGGTCACCTGTTGGCGATATTTTTTTAAGGCTGGCATTTTACCGGGTAAAGGATTTTCGGCCTTGGTAATACCGGTAAAATTACCGGTAATACTTTACTGGGTAATACCGTGGTAATACCGACGTGCGAGGGACTCTCAAAACCTTGCCCACGAGGCCATTCTCTCTACACACACTTTTGCGCACTGCCCCCACGAGGCCATTCTCTCTACACACACTTTTGCGCACTGCCCCCACGAGGACATTATCTATACACACACTTTTGCGCACTGCCCCAAATGTCCGATTCCGACATTTTTAAATGGGTATGGCACCGCCACGCAGGCCCGTCAACGAAAATGTTGAGTAAAGTTTCGATGAGACGAATTCACGGAACCACTACCCATGGATGGCGGCTGGTGACCTGGTATGGTAGTCACGGATTCATGGTAACACAGGGGTAAAATGGGGTAAAATCGTGATTCCAGGTGGTAATACCAATGGTAATACCAAAATGGTATTACCAATGGTAAAGGATTTTGAGAATTTGGCACTTTACCACACTAGAGCATGGTAAAGGATTATGGGCCTTGGTATTACCGGTAAAATTACCGGGTAATACCGGTAAAGGTATTACCAGTGGTAAAACCAGTGCCAGCCTTATATTTTTTCTCTTATTCCTTGGGAGCAAACTCTGCGTTTCTTTTGTCCATACGACCCGGATACCCTGGCGACTAACCCTCGTGATCCAGCTTACAATCCCTATGGGAAATACGAGTTGATCCGCTTTACTTTATTTACCGCTATTCACCACTTACTTGTGGCCCCTCGCACGCTATCCTACGACGAGGGAGGCAAGCCTTGGCAGGGAAGGGGGGGGGGAAGGCATTACAGTACATTACAATAGTATGAAACCTAATAAGAGAATGTCCATGTGTTATATTCTTGCCGCTTTTGGCATTCCGTTTGCATGGGAGTTTTATACTGGTCAAAGGTCGAACGCATACAACGAGCGCCTATACAATACCGTACAGGAACGTGCGTACGGGAAGACTGTGAGCCGTATTCTTCGCTTGTACAAGGTGTTAGTCTCCTGTGGCGATTGCGGTGTTGATCTTGCAGTTGAGAAAGTCCGCACTTCTGGGCATCATATCTATATGGACAATTTGTTTTCGTCTATTTTTCTATTCTTCGTTATATTTGTCAAGTTTGGGGCACTTGCCTGCGGGACACATAGAGAGAATAAAAATCTCCCAGCGTTATCTTGGGGGGAAACCTTTGAGCGAGGTGTGCTGCCCCACTAACCCTTGTTTGTGATGCTTGACAACTTCGTTTCATTTCGAGTTCACGCTAACCGATCGATGTGTGCTTTACGTTCCAGGTGAATATAAGTGGGCCACAGCTTTATTCCGAGGCTTGAACTTCTTATATCTGGAGTATGGTGACAACAAAATGGTTCGTTTTCTTACCACCATTCACAACTCGGCTCATGATAACCCTGGCGACAAGAAAGAGCGTTGGAATTCAGAAACTCGAGAGTATGAATCTATTTTTTTACCTAAAGTAAAGCTCGACTATGATGCTGGTATGGGTGCAGTCGATATGGTAGATATGTTAGAGTCGTTCGTTCGGATAAAATACAGAACCAGGCGCCCCCACCTTGTCAATTACTTTTGGCACTTTGAAGCTACTGTCATCGTATGCCATCGTGTCTGCAAGTTACTGTACCCTGAGGCATATGCAAAGAAGCAGCGAAGCATCTTGCAGGACGTTCGTTGCCTGGTCAAGTCTATGATAGAATACGGCGGAACTATCCGCTTGGAAGTATCTGCGGTGGAGCACAAGGGCAAGCGTGGGCGTGCAGACACTTGTCTGGCGGAAAATCACGCGCCCACAAAGTTCCAACGCGGGCGTTGTAATGTATGCTGTGACGATGCACACAAGACCTTTCAAGGGTGTGCCAAGTGTGAAGTATTGTTGTGCAGTGAGAAGTGTTGGCATCAGCATCACCGTGGCTTGCGATGAGCAGGAGCGCCCTTGAATGATGGGCCAACTTCAGATCACCAGTTATCACTTCATTCTTCAAATTTGAGATAGGATGCAACTTGTGGCTTGAAGTAACCGCTGCTCCCGTTTTTGGTATGAAGTATTATGTTTGTATTATTGTTTTTATTGCAACTAGCATAGTTGTCCTTAGCTTAGGCACAAGACCGTAGATCATAGCATATGACACAGGGTTTCCTCTTGGAAATCGGCCAGAGCATGGCCTCTCGTGCCTACCAATACCTATATGTAGGTTGAATACACTTTCCAGAAGCCCCTTCGAGGTTTTTGGAAGTTGGTATAACAGTATTTTAGTATCCCACCGCTCATTCAATAAAACCCAAACCCCTACGCGAGTGTGCTTGTTGTAAGCCTTTTTTCATGTTCTCGCGGCACTTTGGGTTTCGGTCAATAACACATAAAATGCAGTCATATGAGGGTGCCGATGGTACAATTTAGTTTCCCAACACTATGAGTACGTGTTTTATTGTGACGGTGTTCAAAAATATGCTAGATAGTGGACACCGCTAAGACATATTCAAGTAACTTGTTAAAAAGTAAGCATTCAAATTCAGCATTGCTCCTTCTATATGGTATCATTTCTCCGCAACCGCTTGTCCTACACACTTGATTCATAGCTCAAAAGTTCGTCCTTTGAGTCTACTAAAAGAGGATATGCTACTTGCATATAGATATATTCCGAGGCATAAGTTATGAATAGAAACCCAAACCCTATCATAATGGCCTCTAAAAATCCCTAATTCTAACCACCGGCTTAAGGGTTAATGAAGTCCAATAAAGCTCGTCGGCCATCCCTGTCGGACACGGAGTCGGTCCCCAGAAGAAAATGCTCAGCCGCGGAGTCGGTCTTAACGATGTAGGCGAGGGTCGTGTCGTACAGCAGCTCGTTGACCTTCGGAATTACCTCGTTGGCGAGGTCGTCGAACTCGAAGGACGCCAAGTCCAGTCCAGCAGAACTAAACTCGTTCTTCAAAACGACGACAATCTTCGAGAGTTTTTCCGAGTCCTTGGCGGCCTCGAAGTACTGCTTCTTACTGTACCGCCCAAAGAAAGCTCACGTACCGCTTTGGCCCATTGCCGATGTCGCCCCTTCGCGTAAATCGTGGTCACCTTTGCATCGGTGTCCTCGAAAAGCTGCCGCGCCCGCAAAATGCCGTCCGGATCGTTTGCGTGTGCCGCTGCGGGAACATGCACAGGTGGCGTCGAAGGTGTCGGTGAATCCCTGATTGCTGGAAGCAACCTGATGGAGGCGTCGATGTCGCTGTCCAGCAACTACAGATGCCTCTTCGCTCTAGTGTTCGGTGCACTCATTTCTCAAAATACCTATAGGAGGTCGGTGGTGCGGTGGATGGACGCGTGCCGCTAGCAGTCCGGGAAAAGCGAATAACACAACGCGTGTAGAGTCGTTGTGGTGGCGGTGCGGCGGAAAATGTCGGGAAATGGCTAGCCAGCGTCGCCGTCCAGCAAGGCACCTCAACGCGCGAAGTTCAGTGATTATCCAAGGTGGATCGTAAATTCAAAACAAGTTCCTCGCCGCGAGCCTCACCGGAACGTCGGACTACACATCAGAGCGCGTTCCCCCAAGCAAGCGAAGACGCGACACGCATCCACGCACCACCTACTCCAAGCTGCGACGCTTAGCCACTCATGGCAAAAGCAGTGAGAAAATATTAGAGTGGAATGGGTCCACGACCTAGGGGAATATGCCCGTTCGGTATATTCAGGTGTGATATCAGATACGCGGTTAACTTCGTTTTTGGTTTTGCCGACAAGCATGATGTCATCACAGAAGAACCGTGCAAAGATATTTAAAGGGGTGTCCTTTTCTAGTAGGTTTTGGGAAGGCAGGGTAACATCATTTCCTGGCTTGTCTGGTCTGTGGCGCTCCGAGTGCAGTTCGTATCCATATGTGGTCCCTGACGGGTTTGCACCGTTTGCTCTTTTTGCTAACCATATCGCCAGGATATCCATGATGGCTACAAACCTTAGCGGGCTCAGGACTTCTCCCCTGCGGTACTCCACATTCGAGGGACCATTCATCTGTTAAGCCTTCTTCGGTGAGCACCATTCTAGAGGCACCATTCGTGATGTCTGAAATGATGCTAATAATCTGTGGAGGGAACCCTAACTTTCTTAGTGCTAGGTCGCTCATCCAGAATTCAGCCCTGTCGAAAGCTTGTTTTAGGTCCAGATACACTACATGAAGGTCTTTGTCGTATCTATTGGCATCCGAGATTACTTCATTCAAAATTTGGAGAGAGTCATCTATGTTTTTATTCGGAAGGAAGGCATCTTGGATAGGGAAGAGAATGGGGTGAGTATTGAGAATTGTTTTGAGACGGTTAGCTATTATTGTGTTAAACAGTTTAAGACCCGTTTCCAGCATTGTGAGAGGTCTAGAGTTATCTATGGTGCATGGTTCATGGGGATTTTTAGGAATTGGAAGGATAACTCCTGCTTTTGCATTTTTTTTGGAAATCTCCCAGTTTCAAGAATGTGGTTAAAAAGTGAGACAGTAACATCTTGGAAGTTTTGTGGGCCCTTGATCCACTGCGAATATCTCATTCCTGAGGGTCCGGGCGCTGCGGAAATACCACATTCCGAGTGTGCTTGTTGTAGTTCTTTGTGTGTGATTTCTGTCACTAATTTCGCGGATATCCCTGAGAATGTCGGAGAGCCACAGTGGTAGAGAATCTGGCTTCTTCGGGTTGGTAGAGTACAATTTTTTATTCTTATACTCATTTAGTGTGGTGTTTAGTCTGTCTGATTTTGTCTCGGGTATCTTTCCCTCACTATCCGGGGTTGCGGCTGCACCTCTTTCAGTGGGTTTCATCTTTCCCATGACTGTGTCAAGGAATCTTGAAAGGTTTGTGGAGAAGAGGTGCTGCAGTGCTTCCTTTTCTCGGAGTTTGCGACGTTCGATGTCCGCGTCTCTACTTTTTTGGAATGCAATTCTGATTATTTCATAATTCTTTCGAAGTCGTGATCTCCATGCGGTTGCTGCTTCATTGTGTTTAGGTTGGAGCGAGGCAAACTGTAATGTGCGGGCTGCCTTTTTGGCTTGTTTAGGGATGTTACACGCATGAGTTCTTGTGTCTAAATATTTAATGGTGCGGCGCACCGTGTTTAGCCATTTGTAAATATAATTTGATGTTGCTGATGGTTTGTCAAGTCTACATGTTCTATTCGAACTCTTGGTGCCAAATGCATAACTGGCCGCCTGGTGTGCAAGTTTGTGCAAGGTGTCCCATGTTGTGTCAGGGTTCATTTTCTTATGGTTGGCGCAGTCTGTGCCTGCTGATTCTGGTCCGAATTCCTTTTCGAATGTGCTATCTAGTCTTTCGGTGTAGGACACCCAGCCAGTAGCATATTGGAAAAAGTGGTCAGTACAATCTATTCCATTGAAGAGCATCTCAGATCCAAACAAACCCCAAAATTTAGCTGGCATATGGGGTTGCAGTAGGATATCCCAGCAAGTCATGGACTCATCTGTGCTAGATTTTGAGATTTTCTTAACCTCCATTGAGCTGAATGAAAGGTGTCGTTTTAGGTAGGCATTTACATCTTTCTTGTTTAGAAGATGAGGTGAGCCTATATGCCAGATGTTGTCTTTGTCATTATGGCCTAAGTTTAAACCACCTTCTGGCATCCCCTTGCCTCTAGAGAGTAAGTGAGCTGCATGCCACGGACTGTTGAGGTGAATCCACCATTCTTTAGGTTTGTTGTGCCAGTTTAGACATTGTTCTATGTTATCCGTCTCTTCATGTTTTTGCTTTGAGCCTGTTCACTGTAATAGGGCTGCCGTCTGTATTTACACGTCTTGGGTCGAGATCAGTGGTGCCACCCTTGATGGTGCTGATTGCGGCTTTTGCTTTGTTTCTATTAATACATGCGTGCACAAGTTCGTTCGTGCTGTATCCGTTAGCTTCAAGAAGTCCTGCAATCTCCTTCTTGTTGATTTTCCTTTTTGTATCCGTATTTTTGTTTGTCATTCTGATTGGATACCTTGGGTATTCGTCATGTGTGATTTCCTTGGCACCATTGAATCTAGGTGTTGGCCCAGATGTATCTGTGGGTATCTCGGGTTTAGTATTTGTTTGAGGAAGTTTAAATTCAGCCCATACTATCCCGTGATCGGAGATGATATAAGGGTTTTCCTCTGTCCATCCAGATTTAACTGCCATTTCTGCCATAGTTGTGTTGGCCATGATATGGGTAAGTTTTGCTTTTGAGGTTTTGGATATAACATGTGTGAAAATTTCTGTGTTTGGGTTACGGTCCATTATCAGTTCCTTAAGAGAGCATCTGTCATTGTTGAAATAGGTTAAAAGATGCTTATTCTTCTCAACATGCTCTTGATATGACATGTAATTTCCATCTGTCACCCGCTGGTTTGGGGTGATGGTGCAGTTTTTGTCACCTATCTCTATGTAGGCCTTATTTGAATTATTTCCCGCCTTTCCTGCCCAATCAGTAAGTGTGTCATATAATTCCACTTGTTCATCTATTAGTGTGGCATCGTTCATATAGCCGCTGGCTATGTAGAGTTCAAACCCGTTCTTACCTGAAAATTTAGTCATTACTGCTCTCGTGGCGTCTCCATCAATTGTGGTGACCGAGGTGGATAGTGGTAAACTTTCCGGGTTCCATAAGATCATGGAGCCAATGGAAGCTCTTTCATTTACATGAGATGTGCGGAATTGAATTCTTTTTTGTGTCGTTAGGGTTTTTAATTAGTGCAAGGTTTTCAGTATTCACCTTGGTTTCTGATATACATATTATATCGGCCCGTTTGTCAATTAACAACTGTACGAAGCTACGAACTAGTCCGCAGGCTGTCATTTCCAGCACACCACCTCATTTGAGGTGCACAACTTGTGACAGTGATGGGAACGGAGATATATATATATATATATGTGTGTGTATGATAATATAACTTATATACGTATATCACGGTACCCGAACGAACGAAGCTGGACAGCGGAGGTCCCGGTCTCCCGAAGGTCACAACAAACTAAGATGAGATAATAAAGAATACTTAGGTTGTTTTATTATCGCAGAGCGAAACACGAACACACGGACAGGCAAGATGCAAGTGACACCACAGGGCGAGGGGTGACACAGGAAGAGAAAATCACCCCCAATTTATGGGGGGCAAAAGTCTGTCTCCCCGTGAGACAGCACACCATCCTAGCTACTAGAGTTTACTGAAAGAAATGTAAGTGGTCAACTCTAGGAGCTAGCTAGGTCTCGAGATGTGGTTGAGTGCTAAAGCATAAATTACATGCTAGGATGAGTTGTGAGCAACGAGATAAAATCAATACTTCTCCGATCTCTAAATCCTCCTTGCCTGCAAGTGGCTGGGTAACGTGCAAGAGAAACCGCCGGTCTGCATGTTGGATTAAGCAGCTAAAAGTAAGAAAATCCTGCCGGTCGATGTAAAGTGGGGAACCGCTTGCCGACGGTGAACAAACGGATCCCTAGACTCGTATAGAAGGACATAAATACTGAGTCTAGGTCACTAGCTGTACACCGAGAATGATACATTGGATATGACACCTGACTGTACGAACTAGTCAGGCTGTCATTTCCAACAGGGACACCTCGCGCGCCGCACGAATCGAAGCGGTTCGCTCGCTACGCCCTGCTCTGTCAGCGCAACCATGCTCGGGTCACACCCCTACCGGAATATCCTAGTTCACTAGATATCAGAGGGTCCCGAGCTGTGTGGATAAACTGTCATAAGATAAATAAACCCTAAGCTAGATATACCCGGAACGGTCTCGCAACGGTCTCGGAAACTAGCCTACCTGTGACACAGCGTGTGTCACAGCACGAACCTATAGATCAGTCAGCAGTCCAGTGTTGGTCCTAGGGGTCTGTCATAGGGGCCTGCCTGTCAGGGCTGCCTATACAGATTCCAGCACACCACCCCAGCACTGTGGGTGGTGACTGGCTAGGAGAGTCAGAATAGTAAATCTCTAGGGCAGAAGCCAGGGTGACAAGTCCTAACTGCTAATCCAACTGCGCAATTCTGATACACAAATTGGAATCCCTCTAACCAGCACAAGAGAAACCATACAGGCAATGCAAGTCCTGCTAAACTACTGAAAAGCTCTGTGCCAGTAAGTCAGATTGAAGAATTTAAAGGTGTCAAAGTAAAAGCATAAACCAAATTGAAGACCGTGTTGAGGTCAAAGTAGATCTCAGCACACCACCAGACAAGTGGTGTACTGCCAGAACCAGAACCAGAGCTAGCCAACAGCAGACTCGTCATCGTCAACGTCGGACGGAGGAGGGCTGTAGTCAGGAGACGGTGGAGGTCCGGGCAGTTGGGGTATACCAGGCAGATGGTGAGGGCCGGGATGGAAGAACCAACCCCCAACCCCCTGCTTCCACCATTCCCGATCGTAGCGGTCAGGCGGCACAGCAGAGGGACCACAGCCACCGAGAGCTGTAAGCACCGCGTCAAGAGTGTCAGGGCTTAGATCTTCAATGCCTCGGTAGACACACAGGTCCCCCCTGCACAGCACAGGCTGCGGCGCAGCCTGACCCGATACCTGCACAGGCTCGTCGTCATTGGCCGCCGTGAAGGCGGCAGCTCCCACTCCCATGACAGAAATCAAGAGAATAAAGGAAAGTAGAAACGGCATCCCCCACAAGCCCGCGTGGGCGGGGAAGCCCCACGGAGGCTTTCCGCAGCCGTGGCTGCGGGGAGCACCGTCATGCCAATCTCCCAGAGCACCACCAGAGTGAGGTGCTTGGGCTGCGGGCGTTGACGAATGATTTGCCGAAATTGTCGAAGTCCGCGGCTTCACGACGAAGCTGCCGTCGGCGAGGTCCTCGTAATCGTCCGTGTCGTAACCCGTGAGATCAACCTGTCCGATGGCGGCGTGGTTCACGGTCTGAACGAACCCAGCGAACTCACCGTCCGCGTCCGCTGTGGTGGTTACCCGCGCCGATTGCAGTGGCGCGGGCTTCACATCCTTTCCCTGCGAGACAGGCATAGCAGGGGCCGGCACGGCGGATGCCGATGCCGCCGCACCACCTGCCGGAACCTGCTCCTCCGGTGTGGCCACCGCTGCGGCGGGTCCGCACACCAGAGCCGAAGCCTCCTGCCCGATGCCGGCAGGAGGCGGGAAAGATGCGTGGGTGTAATGTACCTGCGGGTTGGCCGCGGAGTGAACCTCCGCGGCAAGATCGTCGAGCCGGCGGAGAATGTCATCTCCCTCGGAAGCCGGCTGCTGCTCCACGGTGAAGCCGTAGGCGGACACGTCGATGCCGCCGACCGCTCCCGCACAAAGCACCGCGGGCGGCCCGTACGCGGCTGCCGCACGTGCGAAGGACTCCGCCCCGTCATCCGCTGCCTGCTGGAACAACGCACACATGGCGAGTGCGTGCACCCCCTCTGCGTCCTCCTCGTCGATGGGAATGCAGAATGCCGCGGCAGAGGTGGGCGGGTGTTGGCGCCTGCCCAACGGGCAGTCGCGGTAAAAGTGATACGCCTCACCTTTTCCTGCCTTCTTGCACCTACCGCAGAACGGCTTCGCCCGTTGATCGTCGCGGTCGAATCCCACGGGCGGGGCTTTGTGGGTCCCCACACGGAATCCTCGCGGCTGTTGCCCCCGCTGCTGCTGCTGCCGCTGCTGCACCCGCTCCCGCTGTTGACGCACCACCGGAGCGACCTCACCGTGTTGCCGCTGCACGAGCTCCTTCAGCTCCGTGATCTTCTGAAGAAGGGCGTCGTACTCGCTGCTGGAAAGGTGCGCGGAGATGCCGTCCGCGCCAGAAACCGCCTTCCCCCCGCCCGTCTGTGCCCAAGCCTGGTAAATTTCCACAACCATGGAACGGAGCGAAACTAGTGACACATGAGTCAAGTCAGCAGCCATGGGATAGCGGACCTTCACCGCAGCGTAGAACACGCCGGGTCGAGTCGGGTGTAGAGGGATAACTTCCTCGTGGCCTCGGTCGGTGTCCAGTCGGAAGCTCGGTTATCCCGCACCAAACGTTGCTCCTTAGCCAAGATCGGCTGCGGGTCAACGTTTGCGGGATAACGCAACGCGGCGTGCTCCTCTTGCTGCGACTCTCGTAGCGCCACTGGAACACAACCCTTGATGATGTCGACAAGGGCTCGCCGTCCATCTCGGTCAGTCGAAGAATCGGTACCAGTCAGCCAGACGAACGCGTTGCTGTGCTTCTCAATCATCAGGGCAAGAACGTCGTAGAGAAGCCCATTCACCCTGTTGACCACGGGTGCCAGAGGGTCGTCGAGGTCAAAGGCACGTAGCTCCAGACCAGCCGACTGAAAATCCGTACGCAACTGCACCACCAGGTCGGACAGAAGGCCAGCGTCGTCCGTACCGCGAAAATGATGTTTCTTGTCGCCAAGAATATCCTCACGGATACTCTTGGCCCAAGCTCGATGCAGTCGCGTCTTGTAGATCTCGTCGACGAGCAGGTAACGTCTGACGGCCACGTCCGCGTCTTCGTTCGATGCAGGGTTGGGGGTAGGAACAGAAGAAGGCGTAGCCGCCGTTGGTGTGTTCCGTACCCCGTCGATCAACCTCAGAGAGGCGTCGATGTCGCGCTGTCCCTCGTGAGGGACTTCTTGGATCTCGTAGTAATTCCCATCTCTAGAAAAGCCTGAGGGGAGGCGGTACGCTGCAGCACGTTTGGGTAGGGTCGCGGGGAAAATGCAACGTCACAGATACGGACGGAACGGTCGAGCCATGCAAGCGAGGGGCAAAGGAAGATGTCGTCGAAGTCAAAGGTGCCAAGGTCACCCGCCCAAAATTCGGTAGCAAGCGGGATCACAGCGTGCAGAAAACCGTGAATGAACATTAGGACGACGAAACCCGACCCAAGCCGGTACCCCATAGCTGCGGCTCAAACCCGCTCACCGTAAGCTGCTCATCTCATAATTCTCGCTGATACCCAAACGCGCAAACGCGCACCACCTCTCCGAGCGGCCGTTTAGCCAATCATGGCCAAACTAGCAAGTGGAATAAAGCGTGGATGGGGCCACGACCTACCGGAATATCCTAGTTCACTAGATATCAGAGGGTCCCGAACTGTGTGGATAAACTCTCTCAGATAAATAAACCCTAAGCTAGATATACCCGGAACGGTCTCGCAACGGTCTCGGAAACTAGCCTACCTGTGACACAGCGTGTGTCACGGCACGAACCTATAGATCAGTCAGCAGTCCAGTGTTGGTCCTAGGGGTCTGTCATAGGGGCACACTGTCGGTGCCTATCTGATTCAAGCAACCCCTCCAATGCCCCCCACCTACCATAGTCTACATCAACAACCTTTTGCACTAGAATTAGGGGTGTCCCGAGCCTTCATGTGGCAAGGCGCGGTTATCCCACATCCCACCTGATGTCCTTCGACATCCCCACCAAGACCATGCATCTTGCCTTGGGCATCGAGCTACACGCCGCTACAGCACCCCAACTGCACCCTACCTGTCGTCCCACCAATTCTGGGGGGTGGACCGTCATAGAGATAGTGGGATGACAGCCCGTGGCTGGCACTCGCGAGAGGTCACAGGTCTACGCGACTGAGTAAAAAATGGTATCGATATTTTCTAAAAAAACTGGACCGTCATAGAGTTAGATTGTGCCCATTCGATTGTCTATGTCTCTGTGGTTCAACTTCATGTTCCTCAACCCAACTGCCAACATCACCCCAACGTGCAACAGAAACGAACGTCAAACGCATTTGGCAAATTCGTAAACGAGTTCCCCCATTCCGTCTTGTGTGTTAAGGATAGGATGGAGTCATCCTGCAAAAAGTTTGACGAGGCGCTGTTGCTAAGCGGGACCCCAACTTCGGAAAGCCTTGAGGAAATCATCGAAGAAACCGATGTCGACGCTCCTGAGGACGCATTCGCTTGGCCAGATCTGGGATGCGTCGATGAGGTGGATGCCCACGAAGATTTTGAAGAAGGAGATTCTGGGGACGAAACGGAGTCAGAGGAAGGTCAGCTACACTCATTTGAAACTGACCCGTTCCTGTCTTCCTCTTCCCATCAGCGCAACAGTGGGACAGTGCGTGCAACGGTCAGGTTCTTTACTGTGCGCCGACCTTGCCGGGAACAGTAGCGTTTTTAGTTGGTAATAGGATAAAAGAATACCCAGGCCCTTCATATTTGCCACAACCTGAGCTGTATACACAAGGACCTCAACTTGTCGGCATAGCCTCACCTCTGAAACGTATTGTGCTACTCAAGCGCTGTATGAGCGTATCACTTCATTGCCTCACCTCGAAAGACTTTGTCCGCCTCTGGGAGCGAGTGGATTGCTTCAATTCCGCTGTTGTGTATTACGTGCTCCACCCTCTTCCAGGTAGCTCTGGCAACGATGTCGATACAGAAGACGAAGATCCTGAGTTGACGAGGGTAAGCAGAAAGAAATCCCCGACCCCTGCTTTTGCCCCTTGCTTTCGCGTGCCACAGCTTGAAAAAAATATCTTACTCCCAAGCCAAGGTGCTGCTGCACAAAGGACTTGTAAAGTCAAAGCGAAGGTGGGGACTGCCTACTTAATACAGCTGCGGAATTCAGCCGAGGCTTCACCGCCTTCGATCATTGCGAGTGTTCCTGGTAGTTTTGCATACACGGTTATTTCATGCTTTCTGCGCCTTGTTGACGCTTGACAACGTTTCCGGATCGTCAGCCTGCACCCCGACAGCCCACTAGTTGTTCCGCGACTAAGAAAGGTTTGCGGATAACTGGTGTGGGGCCCCGTGAAACAGGAAGCGCAATCTGGAGCGTTCGATAACTGGTGTGGGCCCCGTGAAACAGGAAGCGCAATCTGGGGCGTTCGATAACTGGTGTGGGGCCCCGTGAAACAGGAAGCGCAATTTGGAGCGTTCGATAACTGGTGTGGGGCCCCGTGAAACAGGAAGCGCCGTTGATAACTGGTGTGGGGCCCCGTGAAACAGGAAGCCTGGTGGAGCGTTCGATAACTGGTGTGGGCCCCCGTGAAACAGGAAGCGCAATTTGGAGCGTTCGATAACTGGTGTGGGGCCCCGTGAAACAGGAAGCGCAATCTGGAGCGTTCGATAATTTTCTTGACACATCGCAATCCGCCGGGGATGAAGTAACGCTGCTGCGCTCTCAGCTTGAAGCACCTGTAGACGCCCCCGTGGCCTCCAGTCGCCAGGTATCACCATCGTTAGAACAGCCTGATGAGTAATACACTCACTTACACTGCTTCCCAGTGACTGCGGCTTAGAGCTTAGACACGACGACTATCAAGGCAAATGGTTAAGACATTCGGCAGATCTCGAACGTGATCAGGGGAGTTCCCCGAGGCCGACAAGCAAGTGCATGCGGGCACCACAAAACAGTATGGATGGTGGGGGGTGAAGTGTGTTTCAGAGGGCCGGGCAGGGAGGCGCGCGAGGGTGGGCAGACAAGGAGGGGTGTGTGAGAGGTCTGGGCAGGGAGGCGTGTGAGGGTGGGCAGGCAGGGAGGTGTATGCAAGAGGTCTGGGCAGGGAGGCGTGTGAGGGTGGGCAGGCAGGGAGGTGTCCCAGGGGTGCAGGCAGAGAGATGTTCTGGGTGTGCGGATACGGAAGTGTGTATAAGAGGTCTGGGCAGGGAACTTGTGTAGAGGTCCACCCAGGGATGGCGGGATGGTTGCCAGGCTTGGAGGGATGGGTGAAGGGAGTCGTGCGAGGGGAACGGGGAGGGAGGCGTGTGCAGGAGGAGCGGGTATTCAGGCTTGGGAGGGATGGGTGAAGGGAGGCATGCGAGGGGCGCGAGTAGGGAGACTTTTTTGTAAGGCTTGTGCGAGGCTCTTTTGAGGGAAACGCTTGCATGACTTTGAGGGGGCTGAGGAAGGAGGCGCGCTCTACGGGTGATAGCCAAGATTTGGGCTGTTATGCGAGCAAGCAGGCCTGCTGTGACCTGGTGATTGAAGTGGGAGGGGCTCTTTTGACGAAGGGGGGGGAGCTGGGCTGCAGGCTCAGGTGGACTTAAGCCCGCAGGTGGAGATGTGCTCGAGCCGTGTCAGTGTGCACATGCCAGTGCAGCCTGGCCGCCGGCCCTTCCTGTGGGTGTTCTTTCACCGAATAGACCACCAGCCGGGCAGCGGCGGCTATGCCAAAAGGAGGATTCTTGTGGACACCGGGGCGGTGCGTGTGCATCTAGGCCCGAGGGCGCAGCCTGTGTCGAAGGCTGACACAGCCCCCTTCCCGCCATTCTCAACTCTGGTGAAATTAGGAATAAGCCCCCGTTCTGTAAAGTTTTGATCAATCTCTGAGGCTGCTGGGTGCCGGCTACCTTCGGTAAGGAGTCAGGATGTGAGGAAAAGTCAACGTGCTCCTGGGATGGAGATGTCCTAATTCATTCACTATGAAGTCTGATAGGTGTTGTTAGGTCCCCCATCCCGAGCCATTCGTCCACCGGAGCAGGAAGGGTCGAAGGCTGGGGCCATAGAGGTCCGTCTCGTTGACGCGTGACAGGCGCGGCGCTGAGCGCGGCGACCCTCCTCCAGGGGGAACCTTCTAGCGAGAGAGAGAGATAAACACTCAGCCCTCGGCGGTTGACGCGTGACAGGCGCGGCGCTGAGCGAGGCGACCCTCCTCCAGGGGGAACCTTCTAGCGAGAGAGAGAGAGATAAACACTCAGTCCTCGGCGGTTGACGCGTGACAGGCGCGGCGCTGAGCGAGGCGACCCTCCTCCAGGGGGAACCTTCTAGCGAGAGAGAGAGAGATAAACACCCAGTCCTCGGCGGTTGACGCAACGCAAGCGCCGAGTAATGCCGTCACAGTCGCTCGAGGCGGTCACTGCGGCGTCCTTGTGCTGAGCACGGTTGCTTGACTGGAAACCCAGTTTTGGCCCTCTGTGGTTGCTCACACAAACTACACAAGGGAACCCTGTTTCCCGAATCTTTGGTGCTTCTCCCCGCCGCCCCAGCCTAAACCCGAATAGCGGCTCGTAGCGACGGGCTTCAGAATCGAGAAAGCTGAGCTTTGGTGCAGGGATGCTGCAACAGGTTGTCTTCGGAGCACGGGAGCGCTGGGGGGCAAGCGAGGGAGGTTTGGGGTTTGATGCGGAGTGGCGTCAGGTGAGGTCGGCTATTGACGCACGAGTGGTGCCACTGCTGAAGACGCGTCAGTACGGCGCGGTGACAATACGCAGCGCGGCTGGGACGCAGGTCCGCAAGATATCCAAGGTGCGCCCCCTTCGCCTGAGGGAGTGCCGAGTGGCGAGCGGCGCCAAGTGTGTCTTCTGCTTCAAGCAGGCGGCGCCACGTGTGTCTTCTGCTTCAAGCAGGCGGCGCCACGTGCGTCTTCTGCTTCAAGCAGGCGGCGCCACGTGTGTCTTCTGCTTCAAGCAGGCGGCGCCACGTGCGTCTTCTGCTTCAAGCAGGCGGCGCCAAGTGTATCTTCTGCTTCAAGCAGGCGGCGCCAAGTGTGTCTTCTGCTTCAAGCAGGCGGTGCTGTGGGAGCCTCAGGAACACTTGACTTGATTCTGCCCCCTGCTACATAGCTTTGTTGGCAGGGTCCACAGTGAGAGTGGATCAGAGCGCAGGAGTCCCAGCGTTCCGTCATGCACCCAGGAAGACCTTTGTGGCAGCATCCCACTGGCCGCAGGAGCGCTGCGCACAGCCCCTCTGACAGGTGGCAGCATCCCACTTGCCGCAGGAGCGCTTCGCACAGCCCCTCTGACAGGTGCGCCGTGATGTTCTGGAGGAAGAGCATCGCATGCAATGATGGGCGAGGAGTGTCGGGCGTGTGTAGGTGCGGGTGAGCACCGGCAAGAAGAAAGGAGCCCGCAGATGGTGAGAACGCTCCTCCTTTCTCTCGTGTCTCCCATGCTCTGATGCCCCTTCTTATCAGCTTACTGCTGTTACGAGGGTTGGCAGTTTTCTGATGCCCCCTCTTGACAGTGGCAATTGGATGTGAGGTCCTCTGCTCTCTCTCCCTTGCATCCTGCCTCCTTCACGCCGCATGGCTCAGCCCCTTCCTTCTCAGCCCATTCCCTTCTCCCACGTTTCGCCTCATTTCCCCCCTCTTAACTCCCTTGGTGTTGTGCCCTTCTTCTGCTACACCACGTATCTCACACCCTTATTCTCTCTCAGAGCCCCTTCCCTTCCTCTCCCTAGACCAGTCCAATTGCTGTCTCTCCCTGCCGATGTTTACACTTCGTGCAGTAATGCACTTGGTTCATTTCACTCTGCACAATGAGCTTTACTTTGAACGCTCCAAAATTCTCCACAATATTCTGAAGGAATCCCTCGTTTGGGCGCCACCTTACCAAACAATATTCTGAAGTATCCCTCGTTTGGGCGC
>LGRX02014698.1:17748-43745 GCA_001247695.2 Cymbomonas tetramitiformis | reverse complement strand
AGCTTCTTTCAATGGTAAGCAGCAAGATGATGCAAGCTGGTGGTGCCTTACGCTATTTCCTCACATTTGCTCCAGCAGATAGATATCATAACAGACTTTACGCCACGATCATTCGTGACCAACAGGATCAGAGGGAGGACTCAAATTCAGACACCGAAAAGAGCGCTGCAAAATATGATCAATCAGAAAGAACAACAATGTTGAGAGACCATCCAGCGCTCGCATGTAGGTTATTCCATAAGAAACAAGAATGTATATGGAAAAAACTTATAACCAGTTCAAAGTCTCATCCTTTTGGTAGTAAAGTGGTTGATTGGTGGAGGCGCATTGAGTTCCAAATGAGAGGATCACCCCACTGTCATAGCCTCCTATGGATATGCAATGCATTAGATGGGATCACAAAAGAACATGCCTCCTCAAAGGACCCTGAAAAACAAGAACAAGTTAAACGTTGTGTGGAAAAAGTAGCAACTTGCAAATTAATGCCAAAAAACTCAGAAGATCATTATGCTACTAATAATGATGGACACCAGGGTGAGGATAAATCATTAGAATCTCACTTGTCTTGGCTACCTGGTAGGAACTATTTCAAGGATCGAGATCATCCCTGCAAACCAGAGTTTAGTTTATATATGGATGGTCAACCGTTGGATTTCTCACCATCAGATAATTGGGAAGAAAAACCTAATGGTGATGTGGCATCTGATGAATCCTTAACTCAGGGTCAGAAATTGGTACAAGTGTGGTATCGACGTCTGCAACTTGCTAATCAAATTCATAGGTGCACACAAACTTGCTTCAAGTACAGTAAATCAGTTTTCAACAAGGTTTGTCGATTTGGTTTCTCACCAACAGGCTGGATAGGGGGTCCAACAAGCACTGATGAAGCAACATTGGTGGTTGACAAAGATGGGAGAGGAAGGAAGCGAATTCAAATACTTCCGCCACGAGACAACATGTGGTTGAATAACTACATTAAGACACCTCTCATCCCTATCGCAACAGGAGGGAATCTAGATATCAAATACATAGACAACCAAGTCGGAGCTGCAGAGTATTGTGCCTCATATGCTTCAAAAGCTGAGGCCCCGGATTCAGCCATGCTTAAAAACCTAGTTACCAGAAAAATTGCAAACTTGATTTTACAGAGTCAGTCGATTACAGACAAACAACGCTTGTCAATAGTAGCCAACAGTTTGGTGGATTCAACTCAAGTAGGTGCCATGCAAGCTTGTTGGACTTTATTAGGCCTCCCCTTTGTGCAATCATCCAGGGGCGTTCTCAGCATTAATACTGCAGTAAGTAAAGATGTGCCATCTGCTGTGATTGTTGATGAAGATAAACTGAAAGAGTTGAAATTATCAGGAGGCACACAATCAGCTATAGATTCATCTCCCAGGTCACAAATGGGACGCAGAGTCGCCTATGGAAAATTTGTTCGCCAACAGAATACAATAGGTGGGTGCCAAGCAACTTTCCATCAGATGCTGACGTACTTTTCTTTTAGGACTTTTGATACAAACAAGTTTCCCAGTGATAGTAAGATACCAATCGCTCCTGTACGAATATTGTTGGATGCGCAAGGTAAACCATCATACCTAGACAAATTCCGTGTCGATGATGTGGTGTTCACACCATACCAATCACCCAAGGTAATTTCCTTGTGCCCTTACTATCCTCAGGATTTAACAGATGAGGAATCTTGTTACAGCACAGTGCTGTTACATACCATATGGCCAAATGGACAAGAAAGTCAGGTACTTCCGCCGGACACCACAGCAATAGTGCATTTGGATACTATGATTAAGACAAAATCAATGCCTCCTTATGTAACTCAAGCTTTGGAGACAATCCAAAAGAGTGAAACAATCCTTAGGAATGTTGGTAAGCCAACCTTTGAAAGTGTACCAAGAGACCATGATGGGAATGATGACTACCAACCAGATTCCGTTCCTGATGAGTTTAGAAACACCGCTCATGAGAAGTACTCCTTTCAGTCAGATACAAACGTGATTTGTAACGTGACTTTAAGCCAAAAAGCATATCTAGCGAATTTTCTCTCTAGTAATCTTAAGGCATTTATGGACAATTTGACCACTAGCAACAGAGCAACCACTGAAGATGATATCATAAACATCCAGCAAGGTAGGAAGGTACCTGTTAACAATGAAGAAAGCAGTGAGTGCAATCTGGATCGAATGGTTGATGGTATGACGTCTATGCAACGTGCTGCATACGACAAGATAAGTAGTCATTTAACTGGAGAGAATCCTAATCAATTGCGAATCTTTGTGTCAGGGGAAGGCGGTACTGGTAAAAGTCATTTAATCAAGGCTGTTCGTGAGAAGGCACAATTAGTTTTTGGTAAAGCAAGAGGTATACACGGCAACACCGTAGTCATGGCGCCTACAGGTAACGCCGCCTTCAATATATCTGGGTACACCTGGCAGAGCGCACTTATAAAAGCACCACAAGATGGCGATATTACCACTAGTATATCACAAAATAAGGCAGATGTTCTAGCTAGAAATTTAAAGGATTGCAAGCTAGTGATTATTGATGAAATATCTATGATCAGCTTATCAGACCTATACAATATTCACATTCGACTTTGTGCAGCAAATTCAACCCGTGAAAATTTTGCTGAAGTATGCAAAATTCCTTTTGGTGGAATGCATATCATAATCCTGGGGGACTTATATCAACTTCCAGCAATGGGTACTTCAGTATACCAAACACCAGTAATGAACAATAAAAATCCTAAATACTACAACGCATGTTTGAATGGTAAAAATTTATGGAACTCTATTACAACTTATATTGAGTTAACTGAAAACGTTCGACACCAAGCTAAAATTGGAGAGGAGCTCCCACCACTAGCAAGAATATGCTCAACTGCTAGAAAAGGTTTGCCCACCGTAGACCAATTTGCTGAACTATGGTCCAGGTGTTTGTGCAGTGGAGTGAAAGAAGCCCAACAAAAAGCTCCAGTGGATGCTATGTGGGTAGCAGCTACACATGAAAGGGTTAATGAGATTAATAAGATGTGTTTCGAGAATTTGGTGGAGTCAGGTGCAACGCATTACAGAATCCACGCCCAACATTATACCAGTACAGGAGAGCCCTTATCAGACGAGGTCCACACCAAATTATCTAAAATTACAACATCAGGTACTAAAGCGTTGCCAGAACATAACGATTTGCAGGAACAACACCTTGATTTGGCTATTGGTAGCCGAGTAATGAGCACTATGAACTCTGCAACACAATTAGGCGTATATAATGGTGCTCAAGGCACAGTTATTGGTTTTGGTTTCCAGGGCCAATCTTATGAAAACAATATGCCTACTGTTTCCCAATTTATCGAAGGCAAATTGGAAATCCCAATAGTCTTTGTGCAAATGGATGGTGGAGATGGATGGGGTTATAAAGGCGATTCTGTTAGTCCCACTCTACCGCGTGTTGTACCTTTTGTGGCTGAATCTTGCAAAACTAAACTATGTGGGAAATATACCAGGAAACAATTAAAACTTAGAACAGCTCACTGTATCACAATTCATAAAAGCCAAGGGTTAACGGCTAAAAATGGGCTCGTTCTATGTCCAACCGAAAACGAAAAGCAATGCTTTGCACCGGGGTTGGAATATGTCGCCTTATCTAGAGCTCAAAAGATTGAAGATGTTTACCTCACAAGGCCCCTTGCCAATTTTCATTTTGCAGCAAATCGCCACATTGGCATGCGAACAGCAATCAAAGCTGAGTACAAACGTTTATCTGCATTGACCGGTAAACATTTCGATGTTTTCTTTGACCCAATAATTATTACAGCCTCAACCCCCACCCATCACCCAGCACATGTCCATAGCGAGATAGAGAAACCAAGTACCCCCTCTCAAAAATCTACCAAACAACCCGCTGCACAAACAACATGTCACTCTGGTTTGGCAAACTTGGGGAATACATGTTATTTTAATGCTATCATTCAGTTTCTCACACAATGCCCACATTATTTAGAGTCAGAACCTACTCAATCCCCACAGGCAGCCTTTTCGAAAACGGACCAGTTGTTTTACTACATAAGGAGCTTAACGAATAATATCACCACTGGTACATTAGCTGACCCAAGGATTACCCTTGAATTGGTTAAGCAACTACACCCGAATTACAATAATTCATTACAACATGACGCATCAGAGTTTTTTGTGGATATACTAGAGACATTTAAACACGTGAAATCCGCAAGTACCTTCATGGGTTCTTACAAATATACAGCAATATGCAACAACAAAGCATGTGGGCATCAGACATACCAATTGCAGGATAATCCGGTTATGATTATAAACAACCTTCAGACCTACAAGAAGCGTGAGACTTTAAAATCATGTATCAACCAAGCAATGTCCTCTAAAGCGATCCCAACATGGATATGTTCACAATGCGGACAGAAATCCGATAAAAATGCTTCAATCATGTCATTTCAGATCTTGCCAGAAACTCTCGTAATAGTACTCAGTAAAACAGACAATTCTGGAAATATTTTGCCAACAGAAGTGGACATACAACATGTGCTAACTCCTAAAGATTTAAAATTGCCAACAAATAAAATTGATGCTGCCTATGAACTATGTGCTATAGTAAAACGAATTGGTACCCATGTTACCTCAGGACATTATACCACATGTTTACGCAACACCAATAATACATGGATTCATTGCAATGACGATTCAATTACACCCATATTAAAAAAGGATTTGTGTAAGGATGCATATATGCTTCTTTATAGAAAGAAATCAAACCTGAGCCAAACCCCAAATAACTTTTCATCTCAATCATCTTGTTCAACATTATCGCAAAACATAGACATGACAACCACTTCTACAACAACTCTCGACTCCCAGACTACATCCTCCACTCTGATAAAATGTTCACAACAGCCTGTCAACATACAATATACACCAGTACTTCTCCCACACAATACATCAGTTGTTCATATCCCATGGGAAAACAACTCCTGTTTTATAGACCCATGCTTAGAATGGTTGTATCAGCAGAGTACAAAACATATCTTTCTCACCAACAATAGCACTACAAGCAATGCAATCTATCATGCTTTGTGGGCACGTGCAAATGGAGGTTTACAGCACATTATCACTTCTAGAAACCAATTGCGAGATCATCTTACTTCAATCGATCCGAGCAACTGTGTCGGAGCAAATGGAACTTTTGGTAGTGTGTGGAATACTATATACTACATATTTCAACATTCACCAGACACTATTAGAATGTATGCTGAAACCAAGGCAACATGTACTCAGTGCCCCTATTCTAGAAACACGCGCGTTGCTTCACACCCCTATCCACTAACAGAGATCATCTATACAACTTATGTGACTAGCATGAACACTACAATTGTTGACCCATTCAAATGCATGCTACTAGAATTTGAACATCGATTAATTCGAAATTGTACTGCCTGTCATGCTGAGAACACTATGGAAAACCAGGTCCAATTTAATACTGCCCCTGCATTCATCATGATCGAAGTGGGAAACCTCAGGACAGCAAAACCCGGTGTACCATTCATTTTCAACCCTTCCCTTAATAACAACATTTTACAATGTCATCAAAATTGTGCATCATATTATCTATCAGGTATCATTCACTTTCAAAATAGGCCATTTCTACCTAGATGTCAGGGTGGCTGATGATTGGATGCATGTCAATGACTTTGCTAACCATACATATAGAAGAATTCCACCACCTTGTACACCAGTTGATACTTCTATGATGTTTTTATATACCAAACATACATGAAATTACAAATGGGTCAACCACCACAAGTTATCCTGTGGAAGAGGATAACCGCCAAGCACGTAAGGCGATGTTACGTGCACACTAACTTCAGTTTCAGTTTTCTTGATTTCCTTTGCTTTTTGAGTTGCTGTTGTTGTGGTATTATTTGTGATTTTGGTATCTCTCACAGTACAAAATCGTGGCAGGTACTAATGCCAGAGCTTACTGAGTTGTTGGCACAATTTCTGTTTGTTTTATTACCATTGGTAACAATCAAAGCTTTCTAGCCGGTTGACGCCTTCACACCGCTCAACAGCAGAGCTGTTCCCCAAGGAAGAGGCAGTGAAATGAAAGGAGGACCATGCCTAGTACCCTCCTTTGCAAACTTAACCCAATGGGCAGCATCTGGCAACGTGTATCTAGCTTCAGTTCAACGCATGGGGAAGAGGATTGGTTTACTATTCTGTAAGCCATCTACATCACGTACCCCAGATGGAAATATGGTACTAGATTCCAAGATGTTACTAGCCGGACAAGGAACTTCTGGCCAATTTGCATTCCATGAAAACGTACAACATGCTTTAAACAACGTCTACCCTTACTTTAATGACACTGCAGATGTTGATGCTAAAGGTGAGCTCATACCATCTCAAAAACTTTCAATTCATATGCATATAGTTTTCTATACTAATGACTTGGTATCTCATTCAGGTAACAAAAAAGACCCACCAAAACAGCGAGCTGTTTACAGCATTACATTTCAGGATGGAAGTGGTATTATATGTTTCACTAGTGTCCGCTGCACAGACAATCTAAATGTACGAGCTAACATACGACCCATTTCTCCAAGTACTCCGATAGTGGTTTCACCTGAAGATTGGGAGGCAAGGCCACTAAAGGTATATCCATGGCGTTGAAGTGGCATCCATGGCATTCAAGTTACATCATTTCAAATTAAAATTCATGCTGGTGGCAATTCTTGCTGAGATATATATGACTTACAGGTAGCAATATGGGACACGCCAGAAAACTTAACACTGTGGTCACCGAAAAACGACGAAGCAGAAATTACGTTGAAAGATGTCTGGCAGTACAGGCTTGATCCCTATTGTTCACCTGCTGAGCACGCTCTCATGCTCTGTGGTGTGACGGAGAAATTGGCTAGTGATCCAGCTGAAAGGCACCTTGAGTTCAAGGACTACTTCAAGGACTACACCCTCCTGGAGCTCTTTGGACATGCTGAAACCTTGCACAGGGCCTATGCAGGTGAAGACCTAATCTCATGTCTATTCCAACTCCCACCTAACACAATCAAATCTCATAGATGAATATTATTAATCAGCATTCCTTCACCATAGATGAAAAATGTTCCGGTGCCCATTCGTGCAGGATGTGGTCCCCGACATGGTATTGAGTGCATGAACATGACAGCTCTACTCTGCAAATCAGCAAACAACAACACCCGTATCGCTAATATTGCAGCAAGCTTGGATGTCAGGCTGCTGGGCCTGGCTGTTGTTCGTCATCTGGTAGCAACTGAGTTAGCCATTGTTAGCCAAACAATCGCTGATGGACATCCGTATGCTCCGGAAGGGTGGAATCGCAAGGCTGCTCGCACGACGGCAAAGAACATCCATTTTTACCGTCAACCCATGAAGGGCACCATTGTCCTCGTGGATGGTCTGAAAAAGTCTAATAAGGGCACTTCTTACAAGATCAATATCCGCAAGCGCCTTTTGGGCTCTAAAGTCCAGTTACCTGAGGCCGGCAAGGTAAGGAAGCCTACTAATATTTTGATCAAATGATTTTCTAGAGTGTCAACACAACAGCTCACTCGCAACTAATAAAGCCAAGTACTAACTACGGTTTCTGGGGTACAGTGGTTGGCACTACCTTACCACATAAATCACCCCAAACACCAACATAAATTTGCACTTGGCATCGATTACTCCAAGCTAGTCATGGGCCACAATCTCAGCAAAGAAATAGGCGTTGGACCTTTAAGGTAAGAGTTCTTTCATTTGGTGACATCCTTGCTCATACTACCGCTGCCGACTGTAATACCCTTTCAATTCAACAACATTCAACACAACTTCACACGCATACTGAGTGTCTTTTACACCATGCAGGTACCACATGGAAAAGGAGATTAACCTGCTCAAAAAGTATCATCCAGAAAACATCACAAATCCCTGCAGGCACCCCAAACCAGAGGGTTATTGCTACCAACTCGTTCGAATGTTCGCTAATAATGGTATTGCCCCATATCCCAAAAACCCAAACAACTATAGACACCTTAATTACTGATGCTGATTACTGCTACTTGCTTCATGAATTATGCCAGGCCGATTAATTCTTCTATGGATTAGTCTCTGATTGTGTATTTATGGATGTGGACCAGGTGAAGGAGCAGAAATGCTACACTATTTCGGCATCTTGCTTCCTTTCCAACAGCTCAGTCACCAGCAACAAATTCGTGCTTTGAAAGGTAGCCACTGCACCAAATGTGCAGTACTGTCACCTGAAGAACTCCCACCTGGAAGGCACTATGTCATCTCTTGGCTAGACTGCGACCTCAGCCACATCCCTGAAAACTTAGTACATTCCTTTCTGTTGACCAACTCTCCCAAGACAGCAATGCCTCATACAAATGCACTCTGTGGTTTCAATGCAAGTCAAGTTAAGGTAGGGGGCGCAGCCATTGACCCCGAGAATTACATGAGTTCAGTTGCGCAAGAAGAATTCAGGGTCCGACAGTTAGCAATATCAATCTTGAAGCATGTATGCCATAAGTCTGTTGTTCAAGATGCTGCTCCAACAATCGTCGCTCTCACCGATTCTGGACCAAGAGGAGGTATCCTGCAGAAACCTCCAACCAAGAAACAACCGCGCAACTGGAACATGTCTTATTTGATGCGTCTCATGAACCAACCAATGACAATGTTGGTTAAAGATGGCAAGCCAGTGTTAGATGAAAAAACCAATGAACCAATGAGACAGAAAAGACGACGCCGCCCTACTCAAAACAACACTGGTTGCAGATTGAATAGTAAAGGTAACCGTATCAATAGCGACGAGGTGGAACAATATAGTGATTCAGATTCCTCTGGATGTGAAGCATTTCTAGACTAATAGCAATAGATAATAGACTAATAGCAATACAATAATATTTCATTTCTAGCAATCCTAGCTTATTCATATGTACATATGCAATTCTTGTGTAAATCAACAATGTGCACTGCTCGATATGCATGCACTTACTTATTTCACTTGAGCAACATACAAGTCCTACTTCTTAGTCTCATTGATGTAACATATATAGGAATCAATATATATCCAAAGTTTTTACATATTGGGTTCCTCAAATGAAATTTATGTAGATTCATACCTCCTTCTACCTCAAAATACCAGTGCATTCATGAGTCAAAGACTAGGAATTTCCGAACTACGTTCCCATCCAACTGCAAACGTCCTACCCACCAATGCACTCTTACAAAATATTTAATTACGTAATCATTGAAATCGAATGACTCAATGCATGTACCTTAAGTAAGGGTAACTTAGGGAACTAATTCATATGTTCACAATATCATAATGCACTAGAGTTCAACCCCATTAATCAATTCTCTATGTTCTTGAAAATGTATAATCCACCTAATGGTGAGACTAACTTCCACCATATTACATTTAATAAGTTCTATTAAGTGAAATTATATGTGAACAGCAACACATTCACAACTAGATCTATACACCATTCATATCTGACATATATAAACAATACCACACATCTAGAAATTCACTACAACCGTTAATGTATAGATTTTATATTTTTTCCCCACCTGTACGTTCACGTACCCCCTATAAATTCCTGAGTGCTTGGCTTACAGAAGCTTACATTGAAGCCGATAGCCACTGTGAAGCCACTGTTAAGCCGGTTGGTTGAATTCGCGAGCGCCATGCACGGCATTACTTCGTAAGCTTCTGCAATGCTTTTAGACACAGTGTCTCGAGAATTTTCGCGCATGAGCGTTTCAAAGCCGAGCGTCAATGGCGCATACGCAAATGGCGGTATGTGCGATTATGCCGCATAGTTGCTGTCGTGTAGCCGAACCTATTCGCAACTGATATGGCGAGCAATAGAAAGGCGTGTTCTATCCTAAACTTTGCGGCCAACGATAAGTGTTCGCGCTGCGTCTCTAAGCAGGCAGGTTGCAGCAACGCGCACTTGTTGCCCCAGCAACCTCCTTCTGATAACGACTGGCGACATCCACGCGGAGCTCCGACTTCAATAATACAAACTGATGCGCCGACGTTGCGGGATCGTAGAAAGAATGGCGTATCTGCTTTCTCGGCTTCGGACAGTAATTCTATCATCAATGTAGAGCGACAATTGATAGTTGAGACGGACGGCGATGACGCTGCAACTAATCAACTCCCCGCGAAGTGGTTAACAAGGAGAGGCCGTTCAAGATCGGAAAGTTGCACAGCCGATGATGGTACGCATGCACACGCTTATTGTGAATTATCATATTAGTACGGCAGATGTTAATTGTGGACATAATGGCAACGTATGCGCTCTATAATAATGGTAATAATACGCGCGTCGTCCGTGTAGCTATGCACAAACATATGCGCGCCATGCAGAGAGTGCGCATTGTGTCAGTTGTGTGCGGCGACATGACGCGGTGCTGGTGATCGGATATGCTGCAGCCCAAGCGCATACCGCCAATAACATCGCCACGACTGCCATCGACACGGCTGCAGAGGTGTTGCATGAAAGGGAGCTTTGAAGTTCAGATCGTGCTACTTTCGAAGTGACGACTACCACACCGCGCAAACGACCACTGTTGATGGTAGTTGCATCAGATGTAAATGTGGAGGTGACATCTCCACATGGCACTTCGACAACACTATCTAGTTACAAAGAAGTTGGGGAGTGTATATCTCATAAACAATGCGAGGCGATCAACGAAATGCACTCCGTGTCGCACGCCGACAAACATCGTATCCGAGGTAGGTCCACGCTCATTACATGCACGCACACATATGCGTTTTTAGCTTTGATGCTGACTTACCACAGAGGTGACACAGGCGGAGGGCTATGGGGATGCGGCCAGAATTTCACATAATATAGCATGCGTATATCAGAAAGTCCGGGAGGCTGATGCCCCTGATTTATCTCCAGAGCAACGAAGGCATATGCTTGACATCTCCACGTACAATGTGCTGAGCGATGAAAGCAATCTGAGTGCTGTCACGGCATTAGGAGTAGTGAAATTCTCGGCAGCAACGCATCATCAGATGCATCCCGAGAGAGTTAAAGCTAGTATAGCTAGTGACAAAGCAGGGGATTATGTCGGTGCCGCATTATTGTTTGGTACATTGGTCGAGGATACAATGGACAGCACCGGCATGTCATTCTGGAGGCACACTCACAGCATTCCAGGAGAGGGGAAGAGTAGAAACGCCATGAAAGGTGGCCAGTTCAGCCAACACTTGAAGCGCATGCGTCGACGCGGGGGCGAAGGCTCCAATCAGCAAACCGCAAAGGAGGTCACGAACTCTTTGGACCTCCTACCCATGAAAGGCCTTGATAATAAGGCTGTCTATGTTCCCATACACAAATTGCCCGAAAATACACAGCTTGATAGCATTCATCATCTTCAATCGAAATACAATGTCAAGCAGCGAGAGGGTGGGCCAGAATCAAATATGCTCCGATGTTGGATTTTTGGGGGCATCGGACTTGGTACTGTCGTCAAGGTGGAGATTCCAGCGGAAGCAAACCTCAAGGTAAGCTCGTGATCATGTGTGTGCTCATGTGTGCTCATGTGTGCTCATGTGTGCTCATGTGTGTAAGTGTACACATTAGTATTCACTCTTGGCTTACCACCACGCATTGTGTGTAAGTGTATGCGTGTAGTTGAAGATTGCAAAATACTTAAATATGTGTGTTTGTGTGTGTGTGCGTGTGTGCGTGTCGGTGTGTGTATGGATGAATGAATATTGTTATGTGTTGCGGGCTGTGTGGCTTTAGCATAATTTCTAAATTAAGTATGCGTGTACTTGCTATGTTGTATACTTGTGTAGACTGTGATGTAGAAACTTTTCTAAATTATGTATGCTTGGATTGAGTATGTATACTTGTATAGGCTGTGATATATCACAATGTGTATACTTATACTTGGATTTACTAGGTATACTATCTTGCATATGCTGTAATATGTTGTATCTTTAGTAGCAAAATTTCTAAATTATGTAGGGCTGGATTTACTATGTATACTTGTATAGGCTGCATGGTTGATATAGCATTTTTTTCTAAATTAAGCATGCTTGGATTTTCTATGTATACTATCTTGTATAGGTTGTATTATGTTGTGTGGCTTTAGCAACTTTTCTACAATAGAAGTGTGGTTGGATTTGCTATGTATACTACTTGTATATACAGCTTATATACAAGATAGTATACATAGAAAATCCAAGCATAAACAATTTAGTTTATGCAACCTACTACTATACAAATGTACATAGCAAATCCGAGCATGCCTAATTTAGACAATTTACTAAAGCCACACAGCCTGCACACATAGCCTGCACACACACACACCCACACACCCACACACAGCAATATGCATCCATTCATACACATGCCGCATAAGCATGTTCACACGCGCGCACACACACACAACACTGCACAAAAACAAAACAAGGTTGATTACTTAATTATTTTGCTGGGTTTTGATGAAGTCTAGAATCACATTGCCAACAAATATGGATAGAAAATTCTCCGGGGGCAAGTTGCCTAATAATGATGCAGTGATGTTCACAGTGACAATTATGCCACAGCCTATACATGCATGCATAGCAAATCCGAGCATGCGTAATATATGAAACATGCTAAAACCACACAGGCCGCACCACACAGGCCGCACCACACATACACACATAACAATATTTATCCATCCACGATACAAATGCATGAGCGTGGTCACACACACACACACACGCACACGGCACACTTTTGGGAAAAAACAATTTTCATTATGGAGTTTCATTAGTCTTCCAGAGCCTGCTGTTTTAGCGGGTGCCTACTATGTATTGCGCATTGTGATCTCTTACACACGGCATCTTCAACATAATGCGGCATATATCTATACAATCATTTCCATGTGCTTTCACGTTCACTCTCCCTCAGCCGCCCATGCTAAAGCGAGGCTGGGCGCGTATGCTAACACGAGCCGCGCGCATCCAATTCTCAGAGGAACAAGAAGTCCTCATGCTTGCTCAGTGGGAACTCAATAACAAGATCACAGCCGCATCCCTCCGGGAGAGAATGGATGTCCATTTTGTAGGGCGCGAAGAGTTGCAACTCTTAGATTCCAAAGTCCAAATATTTCTGTCTCGGATCTACTCTAGGGTGCGTCGCACCGGACAAGTGGGTGTTGATGCCACAAGATATCAGAATCAAGAGGGTGGAGAGGATGCTGACATCGACTCAGTGGCTGCACTGCCATTTGTTGCGTGTGGCCGAGGCATGGGGCGAGGAGGAGCTACATCATCTGGGGCTGCACCACAACCTGTGGCTCGTGGACGAGGCAAGGGCCGAGGAGAAGCTGCATCGTCATCAACGGCGGTGCCGCAAGTTGCTGCTCGTGGCCGAGGCAAGGGGCGAGGGGGAGTTGCATCATCCGCGGATGCACAGCCACCTGTTGCTCGTGGACGAGGCAAAGGGCCAGGAGAAACTACATCATCTGCGGCCACACCGCAAGTTGCTGCTCGTGGCCGAGGCAACAAGAGGAAAGTTTGATCCGCGGCACGAGTATATATAATGCACTTGTAGACCATATCATCGAGAGTAGAGCAAAAGTGGCAACAAGTATGTGACATAGACACACTCAATGTGAACACACAGAGGTCGATTATGTTGTTATGCTAGCGAGGAGCGAGAACATAAAATGTGTTTTATGTTATAAACCCATGGATGTGATATGGGCGATCCAATAACTCACGTCATGGCATCCTGCCATACATAATGCTATGATGAGTAGTAAGCATTTCAACATAGTTTGATATCTTCATTGATGGATAGATTGTGACGAATTCCTCTGATCGCTTGATGAGATGAATATTTTTATAATCACCGCTGCACAAATAAACGAGTGGCCATCCGCTTCATCCTGTCTGCTCCGATTACGTACGCGTCTACGCGATCGTGTGAATATGGGAAGATCTTAACATGCATAAGTCATAACCACAAAGAACATCAATTCCCTATCCTCTGAGGTTTTCATCACACTCATAATAAAGGGCCCATTGCACGTTCACTTATTGCAACGGCGAAAGCTGCGTGATGCCCGCTTGTAGCACCTCGGACCTCCGCTGCGGGGAGAGCAACGCGGTTATGCTCATGTCGACGCAGCCGATGCAAAATTAACAGGCAATGCATGCAGTGAACAAAATTTCCGGTGGAATGACACCGATCCGCATCCGATGCCAACAAGAGGCCGCCGCGAGGGCGACATGCGTATAGAGCACACACAACCCATGTCGTCTCATCTCCACCATCCTCCATCTCGGAGTTGTCACCACCAACATGAAAGGTAGTTCTCAAAAATGCTAGACCGTAGGAATCGCGCCCCATATGAGCGCTATCAAGGTGAAAGTTGCTAAAATGTGGCTAAAACTGCAATTTGAGTCCATTTTGGGACCTTAAACCCCAAATTCGGGTTAATGTACCATGCAACAGACATATGCGGACATCAAATATCGGATTCTCAACATCAAAATTGGTTATTCAAAATGCTAGACCGTAGGGATCGCGCCCCATATGAGCGCTATCAAGGTGAAAGTTGCTAAAATGTGGCTAAAACTGCAATTTGAGTCCATTTTGGGACCTTAAACCCCAAATTCGGGTTATTGTACCATGCAACTGACATGTGCGGACATCAAATATCGAATTCTCAGCATTAAAGGTAGTTCTCAAAAATGCTAGACCGTAGGAATCGCGCCCCATATGGGCGCAATCAAGGTGAAAGTTGCTAAAATGTGGCTAAAACTGCAATTTGAGTCCATTTTGGGACCTTTAAACCCAAATTAGGGTTGTGGTAATATGCAACTGACATATGCGGACATCGAATATCGGATTCTCAACATGAAAATTGGTTCTCAAAAATGCCAGACCGTAGGGATCGCGCCCCATATGGGCGCAATCAAGGTGAAAGTTGCTAAAATGTGGCCAAAACTGCAATTTGAGTCCATTTTGGGACCTTTAAACCCAAATTAGGGTTGTGGTAACATGCAACTGACATATGTGGACATCAAATATCGGATTCTCAACATGAAAATTGGTTCTCAAAAATGCTAAACTATAGGAATCATGCACCATATGGGTGAGTACAAAAAACAGTCAATCCATCCCATCTGAGTCGCGGAAGTGGTCATGTACTGACATTAATATTATTGTAAGGACTATGATAAGTACTGTTATATCTAGTTTTATAGTGATGTGCATCTGATGGGATGGTATACACAGTAACTATATATTGTATATGTACTTACTGATTAAGTACACTGAAGTAAATCGATATAAGTTAATCATACAGGTTTGTCTGTATACCACTGGACAACATATCACAAGTATGATGTATATCAATATTTTTAGTATACTGCTGTAATCTTGTACATCTCATCCTGATGAATGATGAGTTGAATGGTAAATTTCACAAGTAGCTCCGATGAGTATCCAACTTGATTAACAGGAGAACATATGTCCAATCCCAAATCCTTCGTCATGGAACAATTGTACTAATTCCTGTCTTAACAATCAAGATTGGCATCTTATACTACTTGGGTTTTGAATATAGCACTGGACTTGCAAGTTCTAGCAATATGTCACAGTAAATAAGTATGTATGACAGTATGCACAGCCGCTATCGTGATCGGGTTGCATGCGTGCATGTCAAGCAATAATGTATGGATGTATATATACCATGCACAGTAGTAGCAAAGTATTTATGCATGTATGCATGTATACTGGATTTTTACATGTGTATATCTAGCTTGATCACATGTATATCCCTTGCACACAATCAAAGTATGCCATGTGATAGTGATCTGTGATAATAATGATAAGTGTGATAATAATGACCATTCATTCACAATCACAGTATTCATGTGTATGACGATGACGATATCGCACACTCTATCTCTGCACAGCATGTGTGTGTATAACAATGCTGATGTCGCACACAGTATCTCTGCGCAGCATGTATGTGTATAGTTGGGCCTTATTTTATCATGCGTCAATCTGTCGCTGTATGCGCCCACTTGGTGCGATATGATACGAACATCGAGATTTTGCACACTATGTATGCGCGTGATACGAATTGTGTATGTCGCATGTCGATATGCATGTTGATGCATGCGTCGCACGGTACGAACTATGATCATCGCACATCTGCGTCGCACGGTATGAATTGTGATCATCGCACATCTTTATGTATACTGTACGGGTCGCGCGGTACAATTGCGAATGTCGTTGTCGCTGATGATGAGATTGTGTGCATCTCTGTTGTAGTTGATGAGATTATATGCACTGACGCTCATTTTTCATATGCGCGCTTAATTCTCGCACATCGTACCATACCCTGCGATTATTGACAGCATACATATATCGTGCGCACACCTCGACGCAGTATATGCTGAATGTGATTTATGTCGCGCCGACAATTTTATGCACAATTCCGCTCGGATCGCTGACGATGTATTGAAGCGAAAGCTGTCGTGTATGTGCAGATATTCGACGGTATGTATGCGAACTCAGTCGCGCTGTATACAAATCAATATACGTATATGTGTCAATTCTGCTGCACTTGAGTTCTCGTTCTTCGCCTGAGCGGAAGCAATGCCACTGTCACAGTTCTATATGCGAACGTATATTATTCGGGCTGCAGATATTCAATTTTATGCGAGCGCTATCGTATGTGCGCCTCCTGCAACCTGCGAACTATATTAAATATGCTATGTCTATCACTGCACCCACTTGGGTTCTCGAGTATCGTGCCTTGACGACTTTTAGAATACCACTGATACGGCTGTAGATACAAGCGCCGTGAATATATTATCAATATACAAAAGAAACACTGCAAAGTTGGACAGCAATGCAGGTGAACGGATGAGCGGGTTTGTGAGTGCAGGCTCTGTAAGAAGATCTGCTGAAGCACAACGCTTCCTCACTTTTATACCTACGTCACCCATCATCTTAGATGGTACCGCCATTGGGTTGTGAACCCGAGACGTAGGTTGAACGACCAGCATGGTAGTAACGACTAGTTCGTTCATGCTACACATGCGAGTTCTGCGCATGCTGAAAGCTAAAGATGGTTCTTGGTTTGTTTCCAAGATGTATCTTTACTTTGCCATCTTCGAGTTCAATCATACGAACTCTCGATGACAGGGATGCCTGATGATATGACATAATCATCTGGCGACATGTACAGTCATCGTCGACCGTACTGACGACTGTCATAAATGTATGACGCGACTCGACCTGTACAGTCATGATCGACCATACTGTCGATTGTCATAATAATATATGACATGACCGACTGTCATAATAATATATGACATGACATGACATGGTATGACATGTATGACAGGTATGACACGTATGACATGTATGACACATATGTCATCGGTCATAACCCTGACACCCACGTCCTCGATGAAAACACCGTAATTTATGGTGGCTTTCAAAAAAGCCTTTGTACATTTGCATATGCACAAGCGTTAATCTAATTTGCGCTAGCGGCTTGATCTCGAGATTGTTGTTTAGCTTCGAAACGAGCCCGGTTCCGCGCGTGTGCATGCCAAGAATCCTCCGGCATCTTGACGAACTCTTCATCTGTTACCGGGTGCATGAATACCGGAGTGACTCCTTTCGCGGTATAGCTAAGACAATCACCGTTATCGTCATAGGATCTACGTTGAGGGAGACCGCCCGCTTTGCACCTCGATCGGTAATCACGCATTTGGTGTTTCCGTTTCTCTTTGTTACGCTCGTAGCGCTCTTTCGCCTTTTGCTTTAAAAACTCTTTGTTCTTTTCATATCGTCTACGTTCGGTATCAACTTTTACTTCTTGATTCCGAATGTAGTAATTCGCATCTTGGAGTTTTTTTGTTGTTGCTCCTATGTTTGATTTCTTTCAAAAGACGTTGACTATCGGGTTGCTATTCCATTCCTTGCGTCTGAGTTTCAGCCTGTAATATTTCTCCGTTTATCCTTTGCGCATCATAAAATTCGGTTTGGCGCATATCTCTAGTATATTTCACCCTCTTTGACATTTCGAGTTTGCAATACAATTACAACTCAAGCCGTCCGGGTCTCTCGAAAGTTACGTTGAAACCGTTGAAACCAATTGCAGTTTTTGCGTTTTCCCCCTTTTTACCGTTGGAGTATTCCAAGATCGCGATCGCGCTCTTCCCCAGCGTGACAGTGGCACTGTCTCTGTGACATGATCACATGGATGACATGGTACGGCTTACGCGGAGGCGATTTGAGACAAAAGTGTAAGAGCTCAAAATCGCGAGATACAGGCGATTAAAGTTTAGGTTGTGGCTTAGGGCAGAATTGGGGTTGCGACGAATCCACGCGACACAACCATCCTATGGCCAAATCCAATATCTCATGATCCCCTATCGCGACAGTGCCCTGAGACGACCCAAACTCGAGCATGGACACATGTTACAGTCCGATCAAAAGAATTGCGACGGCTGAAATTGGTCCAGAAAACAGCAAATATTAAATATGAGCTATCTGAAGCAAAATATTCCTACCGTATCCATCTTCCATCCCTACTATTGGCGAGTAGAGGTCTGAAATATCAGACGTCCGACATGTCTGTCGATGTGGCGCAATAAACTGCCGTTTTTTACTATTAGTCTAATGCTCTATAATTTGATCCATCTTGACCGTAAACAAAAATTATTATAATGTTTGATTCAATCCTGTGTACAGTAATAAAGCGATCGCGGGTGGCGTACGCTGCATTTGGTATGGAATGGCATTTATACAAAGCTTTTGGGTCAAGTAAGATTGCGAGAGTGAGAGACGCTAACCTTCTTAATCTGGACAGCGCCCCGTAAGTTACTCTCCAGCGGCTGCTGTTTTCGGTATACTCGCGTATACCAAACACAGCATAACTTTGCATATGAGTTCTAATACGTGTTAGAAACAACATATTTTTTGCGCGAGCAAGATCCGTGCAGTAATCAGGATGCTGAACGGTTCTTGTGAGGGTAGGGGGGGGTAATGGGCGTGGGTCGAGCCAGCCATCTCGACTCACGCCCAGCAGAGACGCATACAGCACTGCACAACATGTCACATATATCACATACGCATATGCAACATATTTTGAGCAGCTCACAGTGCGCCGTTACCTCTAGCGGAAACGCGGATGGCAACCGCGTCCACATTTCCGCAAGGATTTATTCCATCCGCGCTCTCGCCTGCAAGCGAGTATGCGCATGGGATGAGGGGAGCGTTAGCAAAAATAGTATTTCGTATGCGTTATCTTTCCGGAATAAATTGCACAGAGTGAACAGTCAGCCACACATTTCGCAGTGGGCTGACGCGTGCATTTGGGTAAAGCGGGCAGAATTTCAGGATTTTGAAACCTCCAAAGATGCGATATACGTTATCATCCTAGGCGAAACGGGTACCAACCCACTCAGTATGAATATGTGATAATATTTAATAGCAATGGGATACTTTGATTAATACATAATCTTAGAGATCTTTACTTGACTGGGCGGGGCACACTGCGGGGGGGGGAAGCGTTCCGGCTTACTTAAAATTGCATATTTAACAAATAACAATTAAGCAAGGAGATTGTTCAAAACGACAGTCCATTGCAACCAGCAGAGGTCAGACAGACACAGAGGTCATGGTCAGACGCAAGCACGCAACGCGAAAAGCCACCGACATGTGACTGTGAAACGCAAGATTAAACAAAGATATTATACAAAATTTATTGAACGGTTCAGATGGAGTGATTTAAGTCCTAGAATTACGGGGCTGTGGGGCATGCGTGGGGTCTGCCACGTCATAACTTTAGGATGGGACGCAATTTTCGTGACCAAGATCTTCACGGCATCTTTATATTTTTTATTCCCTGCATCGCGGCCAGATTATTGGTTTAAAATTATGCAACAGTTTTTCATTGGATAAGATGAGTGACAAGGCAGTTTTTCTCGACAGAGGTCGCGAAAGCCTATGGGGTCACTTCACGCGTACTCGTACTCCAGACCAGTGCAGAGTAAATCTACGGTCGTGACGATTTTACCGATAGACGATTTCGCGATCTCGCAATTCTCTCGCGACTCGCGTTTTCAGTTCGAGGTTTCAAGTTACAATTATTGTTACAGGTTGAGACTTATATAGGCGGTAACGATTAAAACCCCCACGCTTACAGCACCCCAAAAAAAATTCGGGTGAAAAAATCCTTGAACACACGTATTATTTTGACATGTTCGCACCGGAATATCAAAAAAAAAAAAATCTCACACTTTTGTCTCAAACCGACTCCGCGTTAGCCATACCTTGATTTCGAGTTTGCAATACAATTACAACTCAAGCCGTCCGGGTCTCTCGAAAGTTACGTTGAAACCGTTGAAACCAATTGCAGTTTTTGCGTTTTCCCCCTTTTTACCGTTGGAGTATTCCAAGATCGCGATCGCGCTCTTCCCCAGCGTGACAGTGGCACTGTCTCTGTGACATGATCACATGGATGACATGATTGAGGATTGACGATGACGATGACGAGCCGCTCGCTATTCATGAATTCGCGGCCGTGCATCACTGTCGAGAATTCAGGTGACACTGCACTGTGTCATGTCACTCCCCGGTCGCAGTGTGACCACGACGACGACTGAGGCCGACTGCGGAAATTCGTTTTTGTGTATAAATCCTTTTCCAGCCCATACAGGCGACGTTCATGACAGTGTCACCAACTATCGTTCTGGGAGCTTTGCGGGCTGCGTTTCATGTCACATTTTCAACCTGGCGACCGCGACCACGTACTGAAACGAAAGTGTGACAATCTTCTTCCGGCGATCTTCATTCCTGCAAATAAAGGCTGCATGGGCGTGGGCCCTCCGTCGGAGACGGAAGGGTATAATCGATAATGACATGCCACGCACACGCGACGCGACGCGACGGTCCATCGCATGTTGAGCTCTACCAAACGAAAGCCCCCACCCGCCACGTGTTCACGATTGTCGATGTCACGCTGAGTCACGGCACCTGCTCAGTGCTCACCTCGTCGTCGTGGAGACTCAGACTCGAGACTGTTGCTGTTGCCCTCGCCTGTCGCTGTCGATGTTGCCCTATCGCTATCGTATCATGCTATCGCACGATACGTGACACTGACACAACCACACGACAGTGTCACCACAAAGTATGTAGCATCTCAATCTGTAATTTCTGTACGATGAGTTTCGAGAAGAACGGTGACGATCGTGCACTGTTTCTGACATCGCATCTTGACGCTCAACAGTACAACTTACTGTCGAGTGTCATCTGTCATGTCACACGACAGCGACATGGACAGTATGAGTATCATAGTTTTCAGGATTTATTGCTGTTCTCCTGTTCTTCAGCTCCTGTCGAGTCCCCTATGCAATGTTTTTCATCTGTTCACTACTGAGCTGCTGTACATCTTTGTTTCTCCTCCCGTCCATTGTATGAGGTTTCCTGACCAGCGACAAGACACCTAAATACCTCCCACAGCTCAACCGAATCTCTTCACATTTTAACATTGTTCGAAAGGCAATTCAAGTTACCAATCCATCCGTACAGAGAGTGTAACTCAATCTTCCGCAGGCGCAAGACCTTGACTGATTGTCCACACACTTGTTCGATCGCACTTATCCGCGGCGAAAGCAGTATGGATACTGCTGAACGACAAAAGTTGGAGGAGGAGCGTCGAATTCGCGCTCAGCAACTGGTATCTTATCTTTGGCCGTTGAGTCCTGAGTTACGGATTACTTGGCGATAAGATACAAAAATATCGCGCCAAGTTTTTATTTCAGTGCTTTGTTTGTGGCAGGCAAAGCAGCGGGAACAGGAGAAAAGGGATAAACAGAGAATTCTGGATCAAATAAAGGTATGAGGCACTGCTGCTTGCAGCAAGCCCACTGCCGTACATTAAAGCGAGTCCTCTGAGAATCCCACACCCTAACCCAACACCCTGAGTTGAGCTCCCGTGTGTTAGAACGATCTGTTGTCAAGCTTTGCGCGAGCTGACTCAGCGACACTGCTGGGAAAACACGTTGTGTGCGGGTGTGTGTGTGTTCCTGAAGTCAGAACAGCACGAGTTAGCTTTGTTTACACGGCGGAGTTGACCGGGGAGCTGAGTTGAGGTGGTGTTGATCTCTATGAGCGTCGCTTTCAGGAAGATCAGGATGAGCGTCGCCGGAAAGGCAAAGTCGTTCCAAGCGCTGCTGCTCCGGATACAAGTGAGTGCCTGAATCCTTCACGTCGCATTTTCTTCCGACTTCTTGATTGCTATTTCCCCTCGACAACATAAACCAACTCGCAAGGAACATAACGCAGATCCGTAAAACGTGTTTACTTTTCACCATATGTATTGACAGCTGAGACTGTTATCTACTTTGCTGAAATCCTTATTTTGCGCACCGTTCTGATCAGTTGTGACGTTGTTCACTCCAGGAGCGCCCAAAGCAGGTTCCGACTCCCAAGCAGGTAGATATACTCCACTATTCTCGTTTTTTTTTTGTCAGTCCTGAAGTGAACCGACGTGTTGCTCCCTTGCCATATTGTCTGCCGTCCACTTGTCCTCATACCGGAGGTTTTTGAAGTTTGAAATTTCACGAGAGAACGCAGTGCAGACCGGTTACGCTCGCCTTGCACAGGTAATGAATACGCGATGGGGTTGAAAGGGCGCTTTGCCGTACTTTGGCCAAGGAGACAACTTGTGTATGGGAACATGGTCATTCCAATATCTAGTTGGAGAAGACTGTGCAGAAATCTTAAGATTGAAGGCTGAAGGAGTGTTACGGAGCGAAATAGGGACAGGGAGAACGATATGCGTGTGGAACTTTAAGCTCTTACTGCCACCCGTTCCGCGAGAATCTGTGCGATTTCGCTCTGTACGGCAAACTGCTTAGCACATATCTTGCTTATTGTGGCCTAACGCGTGTGTCCCAGATATTTTGGTTCAAATGCCGAACGGAGAGCGCAAAAAAGTGCAGCTGCCCAACGCTGGTAGGCTCCTCAACCGTTCAACATACTAGATTGTTTGCAACGCCAGCAGACCTCTCGGCAATGCAAGACCGTGCAGTCTGCAATGCGGGTGTATGGACCGCCAGACCTTACATCCCGTAGCACAAAATACTGCACCTGAACTCAGTTGAGCAGTTCGTGTGGAGAAGTCGCAAAAGGGCTAGTGGCGTCGCATCATAAGTCTTATGCTGTGGGAGGGTCCCGTGCGGGGCGCAGCAACTGTCCTGCAGCTTCAGGAACTTGTGCGGGAGCAGCTTCCAGCCGAGTTCCAGGCAGTTCCGTTCACGCTTCTGAATCGCACCATCTTCCCTCCCAAAGCCCTCGCGGATACGGCTGCGACACTTCAAGAGGCCTCCCTCACCCCGAACGGGCAGGTGAAGCAGGCTGCACCCGCACATGACCTTCGCAAGTACACCTGCGTACACCTCTGGCGTCTACTTCCTGCTCCTTCTTCATTGCTTACGTCAAAAGTTTGCTTTCGATGTAATATGGATAAATTGACCCTCTTTATTGTTCTGGAGGGGAGCAGGTCGTGGTTCAGCTTGATACTGCCAAGGGCCAAGTCACACAGGTCCGAACATACCCTGCCTTGCACGCCCTACACCCTATGAATTCATCTTTGCGATGACCACTTCAACCGTCGGCACTGGTGATGCGCAGTCTCATATGTGCAGGGCAAAGCCACGAAGGGCAGCGGACACGCAGCGGGAAGCCGCAAGCACGATGCGCATTGCTGCTCTGACGAGGAGGACGAGGAGGACGAGGAGGACGAGGATGCACCCGTGGTGCCAACTCAGCCGGTGAAGGCCAAGCGTGTTGATATCGACGAAAATCTTCACGGTTTTCTCAATCTCAACGTGCCTTACAATGTGCGCCTCTCCCCTCCCCTCGGAGATGCGAGAGGCCATTTGTTCGAGGTTGCGCTGGAGGCGTTAACAACTGCGCAGTCAACGCTTTGCCTGTCACACTGCTGGCTGCTTGATGCGGTCGGGCTAGAATATCGCCACTGTGACTTTGCAAACTTAAGAGAAGATGTGTTGGCCATGCCCATCCCCGGTTTGGCAACGGCATGCTCGCACTAGACAGTAAGCCACTGTCTGAGAGTTTGTAATAGCTTCCGGCCTCGGTGGGCGGTGGCCGTGGAGGTGAAGTGCGCGCGAGCACCGCGAAGAACCTCCTCGGGAGCGCACACCAGTCTGTAGAACGCTTCTCACGACCTTTTGCTTGGGAAAGGGCTTTGTGCAGATGGCGGGAAAGAGCTTTTCCTCCACGGGGCTCACAGTGCTCGTCGGAGAGCCGGTGTCCGGAGGCGCCTCCGGCTTGGAGCAGGCGGCTCAGGCGGCCCTTATTCCGGCTCTTGCCAAGTCGCTGCCTCTCTGCACCTTCCGCCTCGAGCTGCCCGTGTTACGCTGGTTGGGCATTCACGACATCCTTGACGGCGAGCTGGCATCCGGCATTGAGCAGCTCTGGGGATCTGCGGATGGGATCAAAGCGGGAGATACTGTTCTATACAGGTGCATGGAAATTCACCTTCTCCCTCTTTATCTTCCGGATATTCGGGGAAGTTCACATTCTCCCTCTTTACGCCACGGCTGGATCGCCGGGAGGTCAAGGTTGTGGGGGATACACTAAGGCACATTTATGTGACCCGTCCGCGGGCGCTTGAAAAACCTTTCCGTTTCCCTATTCGTACCTCCAGCGAGAGCGAGCTGGAACCCTCAGCTTCATTTGCGCACGCATTAGCCCAGCAACGTACTGGAGTGTCACTGAAGAAAGGTGCCTGTGTAGCACTAGCATGTAGGACGTCCTTCATCTGCAGCTTTGCTGCTGACATGACTGAACAAACTTCGTGAGGCCCTACCTTCGTGGCGAGCTGATATCCTTCCGCTGGGCTGACTTTTGTACTCCTGAGGCCGATCTGATTCTACATCTTGCACTGTGGGTCCTTGGCAGATTTCGTCTAGAATTAAGATCTAACAGCTCTTGCTTTGCTGACACTTGTTGACGCGACAGGTCTGACCTCTGACGTGGTATTCGGCGCGGAGGGTCTTAAATTGACAGGCTCTTTAGACATGCAAGCTTGTGTTGACTTTAAATCATGCTGCACTGTGCTAAAACCTCTGCTTCGCACGCAGGAACGCGGAGGGCCACGTGGACATGTGCAAGGTCACAGCAGTGGACACGAGCCTCTCACCCCATGCTTACTCGGTGGATGTCAAAGGGTACCCGAGAGACACTGAGCTCAGCCACCTGGCACCACTTTCGACTGCCGTGCAGAGTGTCCTGACTGAACCTCTGGCTTCAGGGTGACCCACCTATGCCCTCCCGCCCACCGTCCTCTGGTGTGCTGCTAGACGGGATTACAGGACTGCCTCTGTGCATGGTGAGGAGGGCTTAACCCGTTGGCGGCTTCCCACTTTCCTCTCTTTCGGTGTTCTTCTCTGCGGAAACCATGCAGGATATCCACTCTCTTGTGCGAGTGCATTTTCCCGATTTGCTTTGAGTTTGAGGGCCGTTGTGGATCTCCCAGCTTGTGCACATCTCACGGTGATCAGGCTGAAGAGATTGCCACGTGGCCTGCATGGCAGAGAAGTGCACCGGCGGTTGCGGCTTGCATTCTCTTGTGGCACGCTTGCCGCAGCCGGGCAAGTTGTGCGGGAGGTTGCTGATGGCCGTGTTGTGCAGCGAGCAGCGATTGCTGCCTCCAAGCTGTGAAGCTAGCTGGCGCCTGATAGGATCAGCCAGCTTGCCTATGCAGCACTGACGAAGTCTGCTTGCAGCCCTGGCTTCAGTCTTGATACTGATGTCGACGAAGTCAGCTTGCAGCCCTGGCTTCAGTCTTGATACTGCTGTCGACGAAGTCAGCTGGTAGCCCTGGCTTCAGTCTTGATACTGCTGTCGA
>LGRX02014698.1:0-16938 GCA_001247695.2 Cymbomonas tetramitiformis | reverse complement strand
TCTTGATACTGCTGTCGACGAAGTCGGCTGGCAGCCCTGGCTTCAGTCTTGAAACTGCTGTCGACGAAGTCTGCTGGCAGCCCTGGCTTCAGTCTTGATACTGCTGTCGACGAAGTCGGCTTGCAGCTCTGGCTTCAATCTTGATGCTGCTGTTGACGAAGTCAGCACCAGCCCTGGCTTCAGTCTTGATACTGCTGTCGGCAGTCTGCTGGCAGCCCTGGCTTCAGTGCGATACTGCTTTGGACGAAGTCGGCTTGCAGCCCTGGCTTCAGTCTTGATACTGATGTCGACGAAGTCAGCTTGCAGCCCTGGCTTCAGTCTTGATACTGCTGTCGGCCAGTCTGCTGGCAGCCCTGGCTTCAGTCTTGATACCGCAGTCTGCTTGCAGCCCTGGCTTCAGTCTTGATACTGCTGTCGACGAAATCTGCTTGCAGCCCTGGCTTCAGTCTTGATACTGCTGTCGACGAAGTCTGCTTGCAACCCTGCTTTGGCTGAAGCTTTTGATCAGATGAGTTTTCAAACATGGCTTGCGCCCTTGAAGCCTTCGGTGAAATGTGTCTCCAGGCCTTGCTTAAGCCGCGAGCAGGTTCAGATTGCAGCGGAGGAGGGCGTCATGAAGATGCTTCAGTACTGGTTTGCGCAGGTGTGGTGCCTGACGGCGTGTGCGCCAAATTTCACTTTTTTGCATTGTGGCATTTTATCTCAGAACTCCCAAGTCCTTGTTGTCAACGCGCGTGTTTACAAGGGGGGCGACCGCCAAGGTGTGGGCCAAGGTGTGTGAGCCATGGCGAGCTTCCCCGCCTGTACAGTCTCCTCACTTTCCGCGTTTCGGATTCAGGGTTCGGCGGGGTGGCTGGGCTGTGCCACCACCCGCCTGGCGCCGTCGAGCCTGCTGGCAAGCGGGCGCCGTCGAGCCTGCTGGCAAGCGGGCGCCGTCGAGCCTGCTGGCAAGCGGGCGCCGTCGAGCCTGCTGGAAGCGCTTCTCGGTTCACTCTAGCACCGTTGCGCCTTGCGTCCCCAATCCAATGTAAGAATGAAAGACAAGGAGAATGCGATACAAGAAGATAAGAATGGTTGCAGGCGCCTTCCTTCCATGGCATCGACGGATGCAGATGTGTTGGATATGCAAACGGGGTTCCAATGACAGGGTATGCTTTGCAGGGCGCGGAGCTCGCAGGTTTGGTGGGTGTTGGAGGTGCTGCGGACGTAGTGCTGCGCTGCGCTAGCCATCTCAACACAACGCGCAAATGCCAGGTTCCACGTTTGGTGGCCATCTCTGGACGCTACGCCATTCTGCCAAAAGATGTCGCATCCGCAACTGCCACCCCGAACGGCTGCAGGCTGCTATCCGTGCACAATGAAAGCGATCCGCAGGTCCGGAGTCCCCCCTCCATGCGCAACCCCTAACGGGCATGGGACTGCTGTGTGAATCTATCTCATCTCCTCCATGCGCAACCACTAACGGGCATGGGACTGCTGTGTGAATCTATCTCATCTCCAAGCATTTGCACATCAGTGAACAGTTTCAACTGGAACGCTGTGGAACATTCCCTCCCGAGCTCGGCTCCCCCCAGGCTTGAGAGAGGGCATCCTTGCTACGGAATGCGCTGACGGGAATTCAGCTTTTGGAGTCGCCTCCCAAAGCATCCCACTGGAAATGCGCTGACGGGAATTCAGCTTTTGGAGTCGCCTCCCAAAGCATCCCACTGGAAATGCGCTGACGGGAATTCAGCTTTTGGAGTCGCCTCCCAAAGCATCGCACTGGAAATGCGCTGACGGGAATTCAGCTTTTGGAGTCGCCTCCCAAAGCATCCCACTGGAAATGCACTGAAGGCAATGCAGCTTGCTCTCGAAGGATTCTGCTTACAGATGTTGCAGCCATTTTGGATACTGCTACCTGTCCTTTTGTAGCGGACGCAATGTCCATGGTGATGGTATGCGCTGCATGTGACGTATGATGTGCATGTCCGTGCAGGTGTCATGTGGGGAGGTTCGTAGCTTTTGTAATGCCATGCCCAAGGATTCACACACGTTGCATACGATTTCATCCCCTGGGACATTGACGCGCTGGTTCATTGGTCCTGCTGCAACTGAACTGAACAATGTGGTGTCCGATTTTCTCCGTGGTGTACGCCGCCTTGGCGCTGCGCCAGGGGGCGCGATGCCGGGAAGCGCAGCGCCGGCAAATCCTGAACCAATGGAATGATATGCCGAGGTTGGGGTATGCATTTTTCCACTAATTGATGAGCTGATGTGGATGGTCACATTACCAGGCACGAACTGCTGTGAAACATCTTTGAAAAAACATCAGGTTGACATTATGCACTCAGTATTGATACAGGTGAAGCATAATGGTTGGATGCGACGCATGTAATTACTGCAATTCGGCATTACTATTCAATGTTCTATGAATGGCATGCAGGTTTCTGTAGGATGCTTGCTTAGATTCAGTTTTGAATTGGATTTGATCATCTTTAGTGAAATACTCTTCAATCTCCCGATGCATTAGTAACAGCTTGTCCTTCCAGGTGCGAGGTTCTCCTGATGTCTCGAAGATGATCAGTCGATCAATTGCAGTCGAATTCGTTACATTGAATTATCTTCGAATGTGAGCGTCCAGGCCTATATGCAACCCATTATTTGCCAAATATACACAAAAATATATTCGACCGCAGCACTAATAACCTACATAGCGCTGCAGTCACGCTCGATGCACGGACAATGCGGATGACCGCATCATGACGACGACGGCACACGATGCCAATGCAATGATCATAATGACTCGGGCTCACCTATTGTGAAACGTTGCCTTATGGTCCATTCAGACAAAGGTACCGAGTTGGCAGCCCAAAATTTGTGCTCGCGGATCCTTCCTTGTGGCGGGCCATGAACATTCCAACCGCGGGGAGGCAGCTTTATAGTGTCACGATTCCTTAGCCACACACCATTTCGTTGACGCCAGGGGAGGGTGTCGTTGTAACGGTGTTCAAGAGGTTATTGTAGGTTAAATTCTCCTAAGGAGGGTTGTCTACTTCGGAGGAATGCCTGTGACTGACCGCTATAAACCTATAATAAACAATATGATTTCTGGGGGAGGGGGGGGCGGAGGCATTCACAGCTTGCAAGTTGCGGGGGCTATATGTGGGAGTTCATGGGAGAAAATGGGAAGTTTAGGCCCTGCGTGGAGAAAAAGTTCAGACCCACAAAAAAAAAGTTCAGGCCCTGAAGAAAAAGTAGTACAGGCCCTGAAGAAAAAGTTCAGGCCTTGATGAAGAAAATTTTCAGGCCCTGAAGAAATTGTGGAGGGGGAGGGGGAAGTTGCGTTGTTTCCCCCCGTCCCCCCCCTGCCCGGCCCTAAGGGAAAATTCGGGACTTGACATTGAGTAAAAATTCAGGTTGTGAAGAAAAGTTCAGGCCCTGAAACAAAATTCCGGCCCTTGAAGAAAAAGTTTGGGCCCTGAAGAAAAGTTCAGGGCTTGACACAGAGTAAAGGTTCAGGCCCTGAACTAAAAGTACAGGGCAGACGTGGGTGCACGAGAATATACTGTGAACCTTTTATTCATTTTACAAATAATTAATTATTTGCTCGATATATTGACGTGGCGCTTACATGGTTCGACGTGGCGATCACGTGTCACAACGTAAACCACACAAGACTTTTATTTTGTTAATTATTTTATAATCCTCATTTTGGAATTTAGCTCAATAAAAGGTCCACAGTAATGGTAATCCTTGTATAAAACGAAGAGCGAAGAAAAAGTCCAGGCCCTGAAGAAAAAGTCCAGGCCCCTTGTGAATAGTGCAAATCCAAAAGTTCAGGGGCTTAACTTTTGTACAAAACACTTACAACGTTGTATAAACAATTCCAGAATGATGCAATTTTTTCTAAGGTGTATAAATCATGAAAGATCCGGCCTCGACTTACTGTTCTTCAGGGCCTGAAGAAGAAGTTCAAGCCCTGAAGAAATAGTTTTTCAGCCCCTGAACGTTTCATCGTAAGCGAACCCCCCATCTGCCGAATGTATTCTGATCAGACTAATCATATCAGATAATTCAGATCGGACTGATTAGATCTGAAATCAGATCTCATCTCGATCTAATTGACAAGATGACAACCTTGCCCACGATACCACTATATCACAACGTAGTAATGGGTAGTCACGCAGGGGGGGCGGTGCGAGATGCGCGGTTGCTCCACGCAGATGCGCTAAATAAGCGCCACGCTCACATACGATATTCGTATGCGCCGTAGGCGCAATATTTTTAAGATACCCTTTTCCGTTGAACAGTGTCATGGGTGTGTGCTCGTGTGCTCCAAATCCCCCAGGACTTGCATTATGCCTCTGGGAGGTAGGACCCCCTAGAAACCGTTGCTCCCCCTCCCGCTATCAACCTCCGGACGCCTTGATGCAAACACTCCTATCGGATCACAGCGGATAAGTAGCGCAAAGTGCGCTTCCTTTACCGAACTCCCAATGTTGCCATTGATTCCGCAATTTTTTTGGTTTTTTTCACAATCTTGTAGTCTGCTGAACGCAAGTGCCTTCTTGCCACTTACTTTGCAAGGACAGGACAGGCTCGCGTTGAGCATCCAACTTTTGTCGAACACGCAATACAGACTTCATTTCCGGCTGTTTCTGGACACAATCATGCTAGGAATATATCGATCGCATTGCTTCTCCTAGCGTCCTTCACAGTTTTAGCCTTTTATGAGAATGTTTGGGACCACCACATGCCAAATATTCACAAAGAACGTTTCAGCCACAATAACGATGAGGAATTCAAAACAATCACCACGCAGAGGTGCCTTATGCGTTCAACGCGGTGAGCATCATCAGTGTTACATGTCAAAATCGGGCAGTTCTAAGTTAGCTTGTGTGGCGTACTACTGCGTATGCATTCTGTTCATCGCATCGCACAACACCGCACACCGAGCCTCACCGTCAGCATATCATGTGGCTGTTCTCCCCGCACAAGCTTCAGTATATTTGTTGTCGAACCAGGTGGGACCGCCCGAGCAGGTATAAACCACCGTGAATGAAGATGCTGCTCATGGTATTCAAGTGCCAACTACCGATCGACTTAACCATCAATATCCAGATATCCAACTGCATCTAAGCAAGCACAATCCTCTCGAGGCAATGATGGCACCAATCAACTAGGGATGCAGCGTTTCAGTCTTCCCAAGCACTCGCCCGAGCACCGTGCCGTTCCTCCTGCCTTGCCTGGGATCATGGCAGCCATCAATTTAATGAGTGAACATTTAATGAGAACGTTACAAATTCAAACTATGCGGAATGAGGGTCGACGGCGGGCATGCTGCAGCAGCATGTTGAAACTATGCGGAATGAGGGTCGACGGCGGGCATGCTGCAGCAGCATATTGAAACGATTATGGTATGTTGTGGCAACGTCTACATGCACATCAACACTAAGGGGAAGGGTACATGCTCACCTTATGTTTGGCTGCTAATCCCCTGTCTTGCTGACTTGAGGCTTTCTTCTGCATCGAAAGCCCCCATTTCCCTCACCATGCCCACTGCACTGAACTCCTACAACGTGTTCCCAAAGATCATGCCATGCAAGTCAGGCGCACGCAGTCTTTCGAACAATAACGAGGTATGACACCAATGCCAGCAGCATTCGTGCTACAGCTTGGAGAGAAAGTTCCAGTGCACCAGCGAGTGCTAAAACATCGCACGGGCGCTACAGGCAGGAGTGCGCGTTCGCATGCACTACTATGAGCGGCAACACAGTACCTGCAGCTGCTTATTGTCGAGAGCATGGCCAATCAATCGCCTTGCAACTGCGGCCGTTGTCTTCGGCCTAGGTCGGGGAGGGCGCAGCTCTGTCATCCAATCCCCAGCTCGCGCCACTCAGCAGCCTGCCTCACTTCTACCCTCGTAACAGTACAACCAGTGGCAGCCTGCCTCACTACTACGCTCATGACTGTTCAATCAGTGGCAGCCTGCCTCACTTCTACCCTCGTGACTGTTCAACCATTGGCAGTTTTGACACATCTGGGACCTCACGGCGGGTGTGGGGATCTCCACACATCTGGGCCCTCACGGCGGGTGTGGGGATCTCCACACAGCTGGGCCCTCACGGCGGGTGTGGGGATCTCCACACATCTGGGCCCTCACGGCGGGTGTGGGGATCTCCACACAGCTGGGCCCTCACGGCGGGTGTGGGGATCTCCACACATCTGGGCCCTCACGGCGGGTGTGGGGATCTCCACACATCTGGGCCCTCACGGCGGGTGTGGCTGTTTAAGGAGCACTTCATACTTTCATGTGAATAAACCCTCGAAGGGGAACGAAAGCAGAAAACGGCAAAAGGGGCGAGGAAGCTTCGGAGTGTTGGCACCATTAGCGGTGTACTGCGTGAAGATTTTGGAAGCCGCTGTAAATGGTTCCATTTTAAATGGAGGGCCGCTCCGCTGCAACGCACGTCGTGCTGCCCAGTGACACACCCCGCCCATGACCAATCAACCGCCATCTACTTTTTCAGTTAGCGGAAGGTCCCTGCACAGAGCGGCCCCTGCTCCGTCCAATGCCCGGGGAACAATTATGCCAATCCATGCAGTAGCCGCTGTCATGCGTCATCATGAAGACTTCTCCATCAAGTGAGAGTGCAAACTGGCGGCAGGCCCTTCGATTACAAAGCCCTTGCTATCAGCGCCACACGGGCCGCCGCAACAGGCGAGGACACACCTTCGGCAGGATTCGCAAAAATGGCCAACGCTATATCACTGTGTTCTCGTCGGACAACCGCTGCAAGCCGCATGCGCCCTCCGACGTCAAGCATTTGAGAACAACCGCATGGGAAGCTCGCACAAGGTGTGCAGGTGCATGCTAATCAATTATTATTTGGAAAATAATAATTTCAGTTATCGTAGAAGCAATGCGCTCCAACCCTAAGTATAGGGTCGCTGGACCAGTCTCGGGAAAGGGTGCCACACCGGAGTCTGTGGCATCGAGACAGGGGAAGGTCATCGATCAGGGAGATCGATGACGTCTGGCGCTTGGGCACGAGAAGTTCGTTAAAAACTGTCTCACGAGGTGCCAAGCAGTTTTTCGGAATCTCAGCCCTTCGCTGGTTTACCTCTCTATTCCCACCCACCCACTCCTACCAGGGATGCAAGGTATGATGCGTTGGGGGTTGTTGTTTGGTGGCAGGTGGCGGCAGTGGCTCTGCAGTGCACGATTTTGGGAAGCTGTGACGCCGGAGTCCTTCACAGCAGCTTCTAGGAACCAGCTTGCGACCTGGTTGCGCATGGTGCCTAGTTTCACTCGGACAGCAGCTTGCGACCTGCTAGGAACTAGCTTAGAAGCTTCGTTCACCGGGCCGAGCCCTGCTCCACCTGACAGAGAGGGAGGCAGACACTCATGCCACATGCTGAGAGACTGAATAGGTCAGATGGTGGCAATTAATATATTTGAATATATATGACTGCCTGGGGGACCTCTGCTTGCTTGTATTCAGTGCTCTCTGTGGGGGGAGGGGGGAGACCTGTGGGACCTCTGCTTGCTTGTATTCAGTGCTCTCTGTGGGGAGGGGAGAGTGCATGCTTCGTACAATAATACAAAAAATGCCCGAGGGTTAGTACAAACGCCCATCCAAAGGATTTTAAAACAGACCTCCGCCTCAATCGCTGGAAATCGCACGGCGCGTGGGCCCTCTGCGTCATCGCTGGCCATCGCACGGCGCCGTCAGCGCCAAAAACTGCTTGCAGTTCTGATTCAGACTGTTGTGATAATATGATCAGGCAATGCAGTTGTGAGAGTTGCTGACGGCGAGCCTGACCGAGTTCAGAAACGTGCAAGGCCTTGACGTAATCCTCGATCACTGTGGTCGTAGTGCTTTCCGTGAAGCCAGTCAGCGCAACGACATGCTCAAATGACTCGTTTCCAGACAACGATTCTGCGCACAGGGCAAGTCAGTGCTAGGGGCTCTGTCCCAAATACTACAGCAAAGCCCGACCACTTATTGACAATGGGACCAAAAAAAAAAAAAAAAAAAACGCCAATCTCAATACTCACGTACCTGGTGCTATATCAGCATTTCGCAGCTGTGGGGGCCTGCATTCCTTAACCTGCCGAGTTACCCCGGCATAACTGTCAACAACTATACATGAAAAAAGGTCAATATACACTAACAATCACATCCAGCACACACACTGAATGGCATGAGATCAGCCGACAAAAGCCAGCCCACCATCATCCCAGTGGATGTGAGAAGCAAATCAGGAGCAGGGCGGGGCCGTGACAAAGACAAGACCACCAACTCATACATATTCCCAACCTAGATGCAAAGCAGCATGGAAAGATGATACGATGTGACCGATCATCGCCCAACAATAGTTGGTCTCAGGGTTACGGAGTGAGCGGACCCTGCTGGCATGCCCCCCAGTGGCTCACGGTCGATGGATGGGACCCGTTGGTCCATGGTTATGCCATGAATGCAGTCACACCACACAGCATAGACACCCCATGTTAAAAAATGAAAACATGCGGACACCTAAGTGCAATCACTGAACGGCATGAGATCGGCCAACAAAAGCCAGCCCACCATCGTCCCAGTGGATGTGAGAAGCAAATCAGGAGCAGGGCGGGGCCGTGACAAGATACCACAAACTCATACATATTCCCAACCCCAATGCAAAGTAGTATGGAAAGATGAAACGATGTGACCGATCATCGCCAAGCAACTGCTGGTCTCTGGGTTACGGAGTGAGCGGACCCTGCTGGGCCGCAAGTTTGGATGAGAGCAGCCCTGTTTATCATTCTCAGCTCCTTGGGACAGCCCAGGGATTCCGGTTGTGGCGTGGGTGGGCAAGCTTTCTTGAGACCAGGCTCTAGGGCAGGTAGGGGGCAGCGGGGGTCCCGAATGTGGGCTTGGTGGTGAAGAGGTGGCTCGAGTGGCGGAGATGAGCCGGCTTCAGAGACACAGCAGCAGTGCGCCGGCAGGGCAGTCGCAGAGCGGCTCAGGTGTTCCAGTGAGGCTCAGGGAGCAGAGGGGTGGTCCTGCGCGTAGGCTTGGTGGTGGAGATATGGCTCGCGCAGCTCGGGGGGCAGGGATGAAGCGGCTTCAGGCACAAGGCAGCAGTGCGCCGGTGGTGCGGATGCAGAGGGGCTCAGGTGGCTCAGTGGGATAAGTGTCCCGAAGTGTGTGCTGAATCCTTTGATCCCCGGCGTGGGTACATAGTGCAGCCGGTCTTCTGCAGCTACGGTGTGCCAAAGGAGTCGGTCCAAGGATGAGTATACACATATACACGCCCCTTGATCTCCTGCTGCGTGTGACTGCTCCCTCATCCCCAGCCACACATACCCATACCTCCTGTTTCCTCTTCCCCCTGTACCCATACCCCTTATTCCTCTGGCATTCATTTCCGCTCCGTTCTACCATAGACTTTCATTTGTGAGTCCTAGGGGTCTAGAGGAAGGAAGGGGGGGGGTCTCCACCGATGTTTCTTTATGCTGAGTTGTACGCAGCTGCCTCGCGGCGGGGAGCGAGACGCCGTGAGGGCCTCCGCGGTCATCTGAGCAGTCCGCCGCATTGGCACTGGGCCTGTACTGCCGGTTGCCACGGCCGCGCACCGTTGCCGGTTTTTCTGGAGGCGGCATTGTGTCCTTCTGCACTTCCCGCAGCCGAAGCGACCCCGCCTTGAGCGACACCTCGCACACGTGACGGAGCAGCCAAAGCCAGAAGTGAACCAAAGAGGTGGTTCAGGGATCCAACAAAGCTGCAAGGGCGCATGGAAGAATTGTCATCGACGGCAATGCGAGAGTTACCGCGCTTGTGATAACCTGTACAAAATTTAGGGTGCTTAGGCCGCCTAAATTATGAGGTTTAATCTCTCGATGGCATCAAGCTTCAGAAAGCTACGTCCTGCCACGGGGCTCCCAACCCCTAGCCGTGGGATATGAATCCTGAAAATAATGTTGGACCCGCAATCCAGTCGACGAGCGATGGCCATCACACGCAGCAGAGATTTGCACGACAAAGGCGAGGACCTCCCAACGACAGAATCTGAACAATGCTATAGAGCTTCAGTCTGACTACTCGCGTTCTTTCAAGTCTTTCGGAAGCCTTGGAAGATTGAGAGGTGTGCAGTATCTTAAAAGAGGCAGTCTCCGTCGCTTCTTGCATGCCGTCAGGACGCAGCCTCTGTGGCGTGTGCAAGTATATCAGTGCTGAGCTTACGGTGCGAGCAACCACCTCAGGCTCCAAAGGCGCCTTAGTTAGCGTTGAGATCGAATCTTCCCATGTGCTTTCCCACTCGTCTTCTTCCTCATTTTCTTCTTCCTGCAGAAAGGATTTTGCAGCAGCCCTCCCTGAGGGCGATCCTTTACACCGACAGTACGACTCAACCTGAGAGAAAACTCCTGGGTGGAGAAGATATGACTGCCATACTGCCATGTAAGCCAACGACTTTTTTGTGTGTGGCTAATAGAGCTGCACCGACGCTTGCCCACCACTTGTCTCAAATGCTCAGGAGAGCAGACACAAACGTAAGATCTCGAGGTTACGCAACACACACGATTTGGTGTAAGGAATGGCAACCGGAGCGAGCCAAAGTTTCAGGGTGTAAGCATGCAGGAGAAATAGGGTGCGGCGGCAATAATAACTCGATTGCGGCGTGGCCTGAAAGTAAAGATCCGGCAGGTGAAACTCATGCATCCCAAGTTGTTGCTCCTACGCGCTGCGGCCTAAGTAAAAGAAGTGAGCAAACCCTGGGAGACTTAAGTCCGGAGCTATCCCAGGTAACGACGACGTTGTAAAGGGAAAGTCATACCCAGCATGGGAGGAAGAAGTGCGCAGAGGCCTAGAGGAAGTCAGAGGAGGCCCGCACCGGTGCGGCATTGGCTCCCGTATCGATGGAAACGTCTTCCGGCCTGTACGGAACACGCCGTGCAGCGAGTGCGTGTGCTCAAAGTTCAGAGGACGCCAGTAGCATGAATATTCTGTCTGAATTTTAAAATCGCATATCTTAGATGGATATCGTTTACCCGCGACATGTGCGTCCTTCGGTACGGACAATTCGGTTGCCGCCAGAATTCAGGAATCCCGTTTTCCGGTATCTTGAAGTCAACTCTAAGGTCATGTGGCACGAGAAATTTGAAGTATCCACAAGCGCAGGGCTAATGGAAGAAGATCGGCTGGGCAAGTTCGCGTGGTTTACCGGCTTAATTCGATGGCGCTCCTGATGCTCAGCGCTCGTTCAAAAAGAGCCTGTGCCTCCAAGGCCTGAGAGAAGCAGCACCGGGGAACCGCAAAGTGAATTGCCGCAAACATACAGCGCGTTAGAAGGGTTCAAACGGCAGCGAAAATTCAAGGCACCGGAACTTTCAAGTCAACAGCGAAAGCGACTCGCGATGCAAAATTGATCCACAAAGCTGCGAGATGCAACATTGCGCCTTTGGCGGCTCACCTGTCCCGCTCCAAGCTGCATTTGAGCCAGCTCGTTCATCAGCAAAGAAAGCTCTGCCCCCTCTTCGCTGTTGAATGTTGCCTTTTCGTAAACATCAGAAAGCAGCGTGGCGGCCTCCTTCACACATCCCGTATCCATAAGCTCCTTCGCTTGTTCCATATCTGAGATCTTTGGAGATAGGGAATATGGTCACGTCAACAAGGCAGCTCACACTGGATTCAAAGATTACTATCAAAAGGAGTGGAAAGTATCTGTCTTTGAGGACAGCCTAAAAGGAAGCAAGCGTAGTAAAGCGCTGCAAAAATACGAAGGTCTTTCGGAGAAGTCGTCTATAACTCGTATCCTTTGATCAACTATCAGTTATTTCTGAAAACCCCCATGATTCGGCGAAAATCAATCGCACAAAGGTATGCATTGGGCCAATCGCTCGTCTTGCCAAATGTAAGTCCTCTATCTTGTAATTGCTAGTTCAAGTTCTTTCATTACTGTAACATTATTAATTGCGTGTTCTGTTCAAGTGTTCGTGTTTGCTCAATGTTGAAGAAAAACATTCGATTGTCATGTGATTCTGATTGTCATGTCATGTGATTCTGATTGTTCACTCTTCCATCGCATGTGATGTGGATGTCATGTGTGTCACAATCGTATTGCTGTATTCCTACTCTCACAAGTCAGAGCCTCCGGACGCGGCGATTTTCTCCCAGTTTGTCGATTTTTTTTAATTTTCTGTGGTATTCCGGAGGAGTGACGAGCTGCTTTCCATTGCTTTCTGTCGAGAATCGCGCGATCGGCCGCGCAGAGGCCGAAGCTCGTAACCTCTGGCCTGCGATGCGAGAGTGTCACTGTATTCTATTGTCAATTGTGTATTCCCGTACGGTTGCGTGCATCATCGCACCGAAGGTGCATATATTCCCCTCATCCCCTGACTGCAATACATTCAAATTACATATAAACCAATGAAATCGAAGCGTTTCAGGCAGCTGGATCACTGCTGGATCCACCCTAATAAGAAACTGCTCCATCTGTCTTCTGTGAGCAGCCCTAAACTCGACAGCAACACCGGCTCAGCAACACCTAGGAACATCCTGTATCACGAAACATCATGTATCAAACAACGCAACGCAACGCTTGGGCCTTGACGTTGACGGTTGAGGACCTGAGAAGCCCAAAAGTTATTGACCTCGTGCTGTCAAGCAAGATCTAAAAGGAAATCAACGCAGGCGTCATAATAGAAACCATAAATTCAAGATGTAGTGGTATAGTAAAGCGCTGCGAAATACAATTTTATTTCGTAGATATCGATTATGTCTCATCCATGAGTATCGCATCCTGCGATTTTCGGGCGCACCTCGTCAACTGGCAGAGTCGGCGACCGCTTCATTTCGGCGTGCAACACGTGCTAGTCTTTCTTCACATTTGTCGACGGCTGTAGGGAATAAAGCGATAGTAAGGGATGCAACATCTCTTTCAGCAAGCGTTACCATTTGCGTTGGCTGCGGTTGGTAGGTTTTCTCGAGCTTTACCCCAAACCCTAAGCGTGGCCATGAATCCTGGAGTCCGTTTTCAAAACTAACAGCGCCTCCCGTGATATTGCCACCTGTATCACCATCAGGTTACGTATTTACGTCCTGGCACTCTCTAGAAGAGGATCGTCGTTCGGGCCGTATCGCGCGAGTAAACGAACAGGTAAGCTGGATACACTCGCCTCATCAGAACATGGAAAACTTTTCCGGTCTACCTGCTCCTACGGCAGTGTGTTCCTGCAAGCGTAACCGTGCAACGTGCGTATAAATACATGCATAAAATACCGTAGGTCGCTTAGTTTGACCAAGCCTGGCTTGTCAAATTTCATCCTTATTTTCGTGTGAGCTTCCGCTAAGAGATAACACGCAGTTGTGGGGACCGATATATCTCGTGTTTCCATGTAAAATGAAGCTAAACTGATATTCTGGCAGGTAAAAGAGTTATACGGCCCACTGCTGATGTGCATTACCTCCACGAAATCGGCATACGATGCGATGGTGCGACAACACAGCCATGATGGAAGCGTGGAATGCTTTTTCACCGCTGTACGAAGGGACCCGAACGGTCACGAGGCACGAGTTTATCGAAACTGGGTCAAGGAAGTCTTCATGCCGCTGAACTCGAAGGTGGTTGAGAAAGTCATCCGAACCCTCTCTCGTGCAACCGAACCCTCTCGCTCGTGCATCCGAATCCTCATTCTCGTGCATCCGAACCCTCTCTCTCGTGCAGCGAGTTCTTGACATTGCATCGCGTCTCCGGGAACGGGGAAAATGTCGAAGCGTCCCTGATTTAGCTATTTACACGGCAGCTGCTATATTTAATTCTTTGTATTTTGATACAGTTGTGTTTGCGCACAACCGTCAGGCGGCTGCTATCGTTATTTCGCGTGCTGATCTCCTAGAGTCCCCAACCGTCGATAATCTTTTGCTACAGTTCGTGGCGCACGTTTCGGCGTACCAGGTGACTGTCTCCCTCGCACCCATGCGGGGATCGCTGTAATCTTTTCTACAACATCAAAATGCTCGTATAACGAGAAGGGAGGTGGGACTGTCTTTAAGCACTTGAGATATTCCGCGTCTGCGCGCGCAGCCCTGGAGTAACTGGCCATTCACGTTGGAATCCATGGTTTGTGCCTTCATCTGCTCGGAAACCATTGAAAACGGCTTCGACCCAACTAACAGGCTGCGCTTCGAGATGCTTTCACGATGTTTGTGCAACTTTCTAGACTGCGCGCACTGACACGCTGAAGGGTTGCGTCACGCACGCAGGTCATCGTCAAGCAGTGGGAGACTGGGGAGCTTTCCGCATATTCGGTTGTCCCATTCCCTGATGAGCTTCACGACTTTATCAAGAAAGAATATACGGTAAGTGTGTCAAAGTTTCCTGCACTCGTGCGAACCGTGGCTGTACTTGGGATTCCGCAGCTTGACGGAAGGACTCAAGCAAGAGCTAGCAAGTTTTGCTGAGGTGGCACAACTCGTTTCACCCAAACCAAAGAAAGCTAAAGTACTCTAACCCAAGTAGCTTGATTTTCATCTGAGTGGTCTGGAAAGTCTTACTGGCGAGCCCACAAAGAGTGTACTCGATAAGAATGTTCTCGGGGAGTGCTGCAGTGGATCAAGAAAAGGCAAGCACATCTTCTCGGGATCGTGCCTGCCATGCAACATCAGCAACTTGCTATTGCATCGAAATTATGATCACAACTAAGGTGAGTTTGACGTCCGTGGTTACAAGGACAACATTTACCGCAGTGTGCTAAATTCATCAACGACCCAGCGATTTTGTCCAAAGCTCCAGTCGATGGCAAGTTATCACACTTAATTTGAATCTGAGCAAAATGCTCCAGTGATCAAGCAAAGATCGTGGATCCGTGCCTTGGGGATAAGCAGATGTAAAGGAGACAGCAACATCACGTCGATTTGGTGAGAGGCATATCCGTGCCTGTCGATATACTTAGTTGCCTACATATATCAGAGTCAATACCCCGAACAATAACTCTCACAACGGGTGGACGAATGTTCAGTGAGGTGGGACTAGTCAACGTGATGGCATGGAATTGAACAACACCAAGGCATATTCCTGGAAACGTCCCAGATATTGCAAAACATCAATGCAATTCACATGTATCGATCTATAATGCGAGACCCTTGCAACCAAGTGCGTTGGTCACTGTTCTCTTTCCCTTGATCCCTTCCAACATTTTCAAAGATGCCCCTTGTATGTGAATGTCGAGGTTGTGAACGCAAGCAAGGTCAACCAATATTAATAAAATCGCACACGGTCTGAAGGTTAGAACCATCATAGAAACCGTAATTGCATTCTCCATGCCCCCGTCCACCTGTAAAGATTGTATCAGCGAAAGCTCCGAAACCTTTACGATATGCACCATCATGTAGCGGTCAATAGGGCTTGAACCTTGGAGTACCCGACTTTTTGGTAGGTCGGGAGAGTCCTCGTTATAGATTATTGGCATTTCCATTAAGGGGTACCCAAACTTTGGGGTTATTTGTTCAAAAAAAGTTTTGGAATGCGAATATTCTGTCATGGATGTATTGAGTTTGATGTAACTTAAATTTGTGCGCAATCGAAATTTGATGAAAAGAATGTATGAGCTTCATCCCCATTTTTGGAGTGAATATTTGGTACAAACAAATCATGTTCGTAATAGTGATGACTTCATTGTTATGCGCAAGTTAACAACGAATCGTGATGACTTCTAATCTGTGAGCATTGCGATGCGGTCGTGTCACGTGACAATGAGCATTCCGTCCCGTGCCACGGTCAAGGGGATTAACCTTTATATATGTGTATATCAATGGCATTTATGAAAATCAATCCTCTTGTCACGGTCGAGCGGCACAGACTCGCGATATACGCAGATCCCGATTTATGGGTCTTGGTCTGCGATGCCACGTTATCATCCATACGGATTGGCTGATAAAGGTTTCGCTCACTCGATGGGAATTTTCAAATACCGAAAATCCTTCATTTTCCTAAACTTCTCAAGGCAGTGGCTGATTTTGGCGGCCGCTCTGTGTGTTGTTATTCGGTAGCTTAGGCTGCCCACTTGGCCTTTCCACAAATTTATTGTATTTCCCTACGCATGTTTATTTATCACATTTATCGGATATTTACTCACATTTCCTAATCGAAAGGTTGCCCCAGGGTTCGTCGATTTGCCGCAAGATAAACAGGGATGCAATGGATATTTTGTCGCGATTCTTGTCATTGTGCCTGGGCTGCCTGGGGTCGTGGATTGTTGGTGTGCGTAGGTTGCGTTGGGGACGTGGTTGGGGGTCTTGATGGTGCGTAGCCGCGTGCTGGTGGAGGCAAGGAAAAGTTTGAGTATCTGGTATTGCAATTGGCCTGGAGAGGTAGGATATCTCTGTTACGAGCTATCCTTGAGCTTCCGAGGATTGATAGCGGGGGCGCTAGGGTTCTAGAAATACCCCCCCCTAGAACTTGCATTTTGCCTTTGGGGGGTCAGCACCCCCCCCTAGAACTTGCACTCGCGCACACTGCGGGGCGGGCGGGAGTGCCCCACGATACCACCATAACGCGCGCGGGTCGGGTGGGAGTGCCCCACGATACGTGCCCTGTGATACCACCATCACGCTCGCGGGGGACGGGAGTGCCCTACGATACCCCCATCACGCTCGCGGGGCGGGCAGGAGTGCCCCACGAGACCACCATCGCGCGCGTGGGGCGGGCGGGAGTGTCCCACGATACCACCATCGCGCGCGTGGGGCGGGCGGGAGTGTCCCACGATACCACCATCACGGGCGCGGACTAGTCACGCAAGGATGGTGGGGGTGGGAGTGCCCCGCGCTATCGCCTCACATGTTATATTATTATGCGCCGCAGGCGCGAATTTTTGAACATCGTTCCCGACTTTTTCGTTGAACACTAGAGTTATTCTGAGGCAAGGGGCTGTGCTCAGACCCCCCCCTAGGACTTGCATTCTACCCTTGGGGGGTGAGC
>LGRX02014697.1:0-29971 GCA_001247695.2 Cymbomonas tetramitiformis | reverse complement strand
GCGGTTCAGCAGCTCACTGTGCGGCACCGTGGCTCAAGCCTGAGGGCAGCTGTGCGGTTCAGCAGCTCACTGCTGTGCGGCACCGTGGCTCAAGCCTGAGGGCAGCTGCGCGGTTCAGCAGCTCACTGTGCGGCACCGTGGCTCAAGCCTGAGTGCAGCTGCGCGGTTCAGCAGCTCACTGTGCGGCACCGTGGCTCGGGACTGAGGGCAGCTGCACGGTTCAGCAGCTCACTACTGTGCGGCACCGTGGCTCAGCCTGGAAGGGCAGCTGCGCGGTTCAGCAGCTCACTGTGCGGCACCGTGGCTCAAGCCTGAGGGCAGCTGCACGGTTCAGCAGCTCACTGTGCGGCACCGTGGCTCTAGCCTGAGGGCAGCTGCACGGTTCATCAGCTCACTGTGCGGCACCGTGGCTCAAGCCTGAGGGCAGCTGCGCGGTTCAGCAGCTCACTGTGCGGCACCGTGGCTCAAGCCTGAGGGCAGCTGCACGGTTCAGCAGCTCACTGTGCGGCACCGTGGCTCAAGCCTGAGGGCAGCTGTGCGGTTCAGCAGCTCACTGCTGTGCGGCACCGTGGCTCAAGCCTGAGGGCAGCTGCGCGGTTCAGCAGCTCACTGTGCGGCACCGTGGCTCAAGCCTGAGGGCAGCTGCGCGGTTCAGCAGCTCACTGTGCAAAGCTGGATCAGCTCCCGACTACCCCATATTTTTGGGTGTGGATCGTGTCTGTGGTGGGTCTGCTTTGCGCTTGGTTTTGGGTCGTATGAGGCCTCTGACCCCATATATATTCTGCCGGCCACATGGCCCAGTGCAAGGAGTGTACAAGGCCTCAGCAGACCCCATACTCCGCTGGCCACGTGCCAAGGTATCAAAAATCGGTCAGTACTACACGTGGCTTTAATGCCAACACTTCAATCTGCCAGTTGGATGCCTTGCCGGAGGTTGCACTGTTGACGATTTGACCCTAAGTATCACGTTTGCGTCAACAGTGGGCACAGGGAATAGCACGGTCATGAGATGTAGAAAGCCATTTTTTTTTCGCTGGGGTCCTTACGAAATGGGGTTTTTATATCAATGCAAAAATTCGCAGCCTGATTCCGACGGTGGCGTTCCGAATCCAGCAGAACCCTAACTGGGTTGGGTTTTGGCCAAAAACGTGATTTTATGGCACAAACATAGGTGCACCAACTCGTTTGGCCACCCACTGGCCCAGACATATGTGCACCATCTCCCAAGCCCTGGTAAGTTGTTTTTGGCCGAAAACTGACGCTTGTGGACCCCCGGGTAATAGCAAAGACCCTTTCGGTCTTCATAGCAGAGCCCTGGAGGACTTTCCTTATAATAAGCTACGGACGGTGTCGATGTTCGGGGTGACGGACTGGTGACGTGGCAGTACAGTCCAAATAACAGACAGACGGACAGTAACAAGTAACAATACAGACAGTTATAGTTTCAACAGAAACAAAACAGTAACAATACAGACAGACCGTACCCCAGCTCCTCCCCACCTCCTCCACCCCTCCCAGCCTAGCTACATTCGCTTCGGTATAATATTGCTTTTTTTATGATTTTCCCCCTCCACCACCACCAACCCCTCCATCCCTACCCCCCGCCCCAATTGTAGGTGGCAAAGGGTTGCAGTTGGCTACACTTATGGCGCCGCCGTGAAAGCCCCCGGGGTTGAAGGCTGTTCTCAAACTCTCGCAAAGTGTATACAATATCACAGACTTCTCTCAAGTTGGCAGAGGCAGGCGGTAGAGGCATACCATGAGCTGAAAGATTCTGTAAAAGGAGTGAAACGAGATAGATCAGGACTCGATGTACAAAACTGTTATTTGCCATTGATCTCAGTCACTTAGTTCTCTCCACCAGCTATCATCGAATAGCTGTGTATATGAAGTGCAGGCAGTGCAGTTTTCCTGCCAAGAGTAACAGTCTTGAATCTTCGCCTTGAAAAGTGCATCCGGCTGTGGTAAAAAGCCATAGAAAGCTAGGCTTAGTTCACACCAACTCGAAACCATCATCACTGCCAATAAACATCCCAATGATAATTGGAGGTACCCTAAGGCTTGAGACACAACAATTTTGTAGTTGTAAACGAGCGCAGCAGTCACCCTTGGAAAGGGACTTTCACTACACGAGTACCAAAACGGGCCACTAAAATGTAGTATACGCACAGCGTATTAAACGGTATAATACAGTGTGCTAGTTCATTAAGAAGGTTTACCCACAAGAATCGTGTTAGACCCCGGCGGCTCGCAAAGTGTATTGGAATTATAAGATTGCGTCGAACCGAACTTCATGGCGTCCTATCATCTTCGCAAACAGCGGTGTGCAATGATTGTGCGAGATCTCTGGGGCAAAAAAAAGCAGATGGAGTTTTCAAACTTATCTGAAATATGCCGTATATTAACACATAGCGGGACGCGAACGTTCACTCAGAGCTTACAAAGCTGTCTGAGATCGGCAGCGATACAGGATTCTGTCATAGCTTTCGGGACTCCCTGAAACATGCAGCATATTGTCATAGGTGCCGTAGCTAAGTCCAAATTTGCCCTGAAATATGCAGCAGTGCGCTGCCGCATGACTCTGCAGGCTGTGCTACGTTTTACAGGACCACGTTCCCTGGAACACTAGAACGAATCGCTTAGATTATGATGAAATCTTACCGTGCAAGTGGAAGGATGAGTACACCTTTCTGCGGGTTGTCGGCGTTGGCATTAACTGCTTGCGTGTGCTTCTTTGCAAAGAAAAAAACTGAAGGCTTCCTTTTTTGATTGGCAGCCCTGCATCCTAAACCTCAAGAACTACCCCTTCCCGCTGCGCCTTAACGATGTTTGAAGAGGACTCTGCAAAGTTAGCCAGTTTGCCCCTCAAAGAAGCCTATTAGCCTTTAAAAAACTGCATAAATAGCCAAAATATGTTAATGAAATTGCTTAAGTATGAGGAAATATCATTTCCACCACTATTAAGGAAAATAAATAATCCCGCCCGCCCGCGCCACATGTACACCTAAAATGTCACGACCTCTGACCTTTATCGTCTTGGCATGAAGTGAATTACCTTACCTACCTCTGAACTTTATAGTCTTGGCATGAAGTAAATTACCTCACCTTACTTACCTTACCTTTCTTACCTACCTCTTAACCTTTATCGTCTTGGCATAAAGTGAATTACCTTACCTTACCTACCTCTGACCTTTATCGTCTTGGCATCAAGTGAATTACCTTACCTTACCTTACCTACCTGTGGCCTTTATCGTCTTGGCATCAAGTGAATTACCTACCTCTGACCTTTATAGTCTTGGCATGAGGTAAATACCTCTAACCTTTATTGTCCTGGCATGAAGTAAATACCTCTGACCTTTATGGTCTTGGCATGAAGTAAATTACCTTAGTCAATCAGTACTCTTGTCCCCAGAGCTTGCTAAAATCTGTATAGGCAGCCCTTACCGGGAGTCCCGGTGCAGGCCCCTATGACAGATTCCTAGGTAGCCAACACTGGACCTGTGACTAATCCGTAAGCCCGTGCTGTGACACATCAAGGTGTCACAGGTAGCTAGGACCGAGACCGTTCCGACTCCGTGACCGTTCCGGGTATATCTAGCTTAGGGTTTATTTCTTATACGAGTTGATCTATATTGGTTCACTGACTGTCTGATACGATCTTGAACCGGGATATTCTAGTAGGTCGTGGACCCATTCCACGCTATATTCCACGGCTAGTTTGGCCATGATTTGTGCTAGGAGGCAAGCACAAGAGCAAGAAAAACGGCTAAGTATAAAACGCAAGAGTACTCAGTACGGAGTACAGTAGGACCGATCAGAATGATGTTGATGTGAGGTGCCTAGCCTGTTGTACGGAGTACTCAGTACAGTTGAGTTATGGAAAGAGTTCCTGAATGTATAAGAACTCTAAGTGTAACCCGTTTCGGGGAGATGAACTGAACTGAAAAGTATAACATAAAAGTAAAGAGCCGTAACTGCTGTATATTGTGTATTGAAAGCATGCACTGATAGCAAAAGCATAACTATATAGATTTACGAAACCGAAGTCTTGTAGTTGACCAAGCGTAATCATACCTCGTGCGGTCGTTTAATAAGTGTAGATAGTATAAGTCCGAAACCGTAAAGAAGAGAAGAAGCCAAGGTGTAGACTCCTACAAAATGGTAATTAGTTCGTGTTTTCACGTTGCTTCCTTGTCTTTCTTGCGCGAATTCTGATCAACCCGCCCCGCCTTGTGCGATTAGCTAGCGAAGTACTTGCACTACGAAATCGAGAATGCCTGTGCTTTCGTTCTTGTTGCGCGGTGGTGTGTGGGATTGAGGGTTCCAGGTCGCTTGGAGCCGCGTCGGTGTGGAGGAATCTAGCCCGACGACAATCTTTTGAGGTGCGCGCGTTGCCTTAGTCCTAGCACGCATACACGCGTAGCACGCATAGACGTGTTTTTGGACTCGCAGGTGCGGGAAATTCAAATCGTCTCCGTTTTTCGGCAATTCCGACCCTTCGCGGCGGAAGCGCTGCGCAAATTTTTCAATTTTGCGTAAGCCTTTGCTGAAATTCGGGGTTGGTTCGGGATTTCCCCTACCTTTAATTTAGCCTTCTAGTCCCCCCTATTCGGGAATCTCCGCGCTTCGGCCGGTGTGCCTACTTGTGCTCGCGCGCAAGTGGCGTATTCCTGGGAGCGGGTGCTAGTTGCCATACCAACCGCTTTTCGATTGGTTAATTTGCGGGCGTGCAACGTTTGATGTTCCCCATGGAGCTTTAGCTTTCTAGGATCTTCCTTTCCGGAAATCTCCGCGCCTCGGCCGGTGTAGCCACTTGTGCTCGGGCGCAAGTGGTAAATTTCTAGATCGGCGGGTGCTAGTTGCCACGTGTGTCGTTCTTAAGGGTTCGCTTGGAAGCGATATGATATATGATATATAGCGAGGCTATTATGGAACGTTAATAGCTCACGCAGCGTTTGTGTGGATATGAGTGCAGTGCTTCTTCAGAAGTGACTGCTGTAGCCCAACGCTACCTCATTTTACGCAATGCCCCGCATCTCATAGATGCCACCACAATTGGGTTGTGAACCCAAGGCATTGGTTGAACAATCAGTATCGGCTGAACGAATAAGCCATATGATACTCGCATGCTTGTTCAGAACATGCTAGAAGCGAAGATGAGTTTTCTCCGAACACTTTCGGTTCTTCAAGACTTCATCTTGCTTTGTCATCTCGATGCCACAACCTGGCCTCTCGATGACAGGTGTCACTCAAGGTGAGTGAATGACAAATGGTATGACTGTACATGTCATAGTCGACCGTACTGACGACTGTCATAAATGTATGACGCGACTCGACCTGTACAGTCATGATCGACCATACTGTCGACTGTCATAATAATATATGACACGACCGACTGTCATAATAATATATGACATGACATGACATGACATGGATGACAGGTATGACACGTATGACATGTATGACACATATGTCATCGGTCATAACCCTGACAGATCTCCCCTCTTAAGAGAGTTGTGTCCTCACAACGGGCATACCGGAATATCCTAGTTCACTAGATATCAGAGGGTCCCGAACTGTGTGGATAAACTGTCATGAGATAATAAACCCTAAGCTAGATATACCCGGAACGGTCTCGCAACGGTCTCGGATACTAGCCTACCTGTGACACAGCGTGTGTCACAGCACGAACCTATAGATCAGTCAGCGGTCCAGTGTTGGTCCTAGGGGGCTGTCATAGGGGCCTGCACCGGGACTCCCAGTCAGGGCTGCCTATACAGATTCCAGCAGGGCATACCTTTGTATATGTCTTTGATGTCTTTGTTGTTGTTGTTTCTTGCTGGTACCAGTCTTCTTACACCGATTTGAGGCGTCCCTCATGGTGTTTTTAGGTTATTGGGGGGAACTGAGTCCACTTTAGTCCCTCACCTTAGAAAAGAAAAAAGAAAAAGAAAAAGAAAAAACCACGCCCGTCGGGCGTATGAGTAAATTAATTTCCCCGGCCCTACTCTGGGCCGGACCGCCACAGGTGGCGGCCTTAAAGGGACAATTTACACTGGGTGGTTCTCATCTTTTTCCTTCTCTTGTTTCTCCTGTCTGAGCCTTCTGTATAGCTGGTAGGTGCTGTGAGCGTAGTTCACCGTCAGGTCGTGTATCCTTTGCAGTGCCTGTATGGCTTCTTTTCTGTCGAGCCCGAGTTGCTCGAGTATGTCCCGGTTGTGTTTGTATACCGTGCCTGTTCTGCCCACTGCAAAGACGTGGAGTTTGGCACGGAATCCGTGTCTACGTAGCAGTTGTAGTAGTGGTCCATATTTCGTGTATTTTTCCAGGAGCTTGGGTCCCCATTTCTCGTCGTCGGTATGGGCCACCTCAATGAGGTGTAGGTTTTTGACTCTTGCTGGTGCTTCCTGTTGTGTACATTCCCATCCGTCTTCTAGGTCCTCCAGGCCCTCTATCATGACTATGTCTACAAAGCTCGGTATTGTGTCGGGTCCATCATTTCTGCCTGGGTTGTTCTTTCCGTCGTGTCTGCATTGCCCTCTGGTAAGTATGTAGTTTGGAAGTACTCTTGGCTTAACACCTGGGTCCCTCTTTTTTCCGGTGTAGGCAAGGACCTTGCATCCTCCTTTCCTATGGTGGTCAAGTATGTGTTTAAGTTCGTCTGCGTGGGCGTCCGCCCTGTCCGAGAACATTCCCCGCATTTGTGGGTTGTCGCACCCACCTAGGGCGTGCCCTACTCTCATGAGGAAGCCCTTCGCGTAATCCACCCCTTTGTGCCGACATCCTTCCAGGGTGCACTTTCCGCTTCCTCCGGCTGAGTTTTTCGCCGTCTCGTAGTCTTGTGCTGGCAGTATTCTCAGTCTGCATTTGAGTATTGTTTTCCGCGCCGCAAAGGTGGCTCGTTTCCAGAAGCCGTTCGCTATTTTGTGTAGCGGCATGTCTCCCTTGAGGTGCCCCATTGTTTCGTTTAGCCAGTTGTCGGTGGCCTTGTTCTCTTGGACCGGGGGGGCGTTCCTATTTTTCGTTCTGTTGTGTGTCATGTCGTGCTTTCGTTGCTTCCATCTTGTTCTGGGCATCGGGTCCTGCATCATCGCATGGACTCTGGACTCCTCCGTGACCCGGTCGTGGTGAGCTTGTCTTTCATTTGCCGGTCCCCCTTTAGGTGCTTCCCGCTGTTCAATGAGTTCATTGAGCATCTCAAAGGTTTCCTCATCATTGTGCTGCTTTAGGGTCGCCTCGAGTCTCTCCACGAGTTCGTTGAGTTCCTCAAACACTTCTTCCCTCTCACGGGGTTGGGGTGGTGTCTCTGCAGGTGTGGGGTCGCTTCCCCGGGTGGGGCCTGTTCCGCCTTCTGTCTCCCTTTGGTCTTGTTGCTCGTGCATGTCTCCTATAAGGAGCATCTCTTCATCCTCCCGTTGTTCCATCATGGCTGTTATTTGCCTGTCTTCTTCATCTCTGGCCTGGTCAGCCTGTTGCTGCTGGTTGGGCTTCGGGTCCCGCATCATTGCTTGCTCCTCTTCATTTTGCTGCGCTTGGTCATGGTGTGCTTCCCACCTGAAAATGTGCTTCGTTTTCAGTTGGTGGGTCCATGTTGTGGGTTCTCCTTGAAGCTCGGTAGTTTTTGCCGTGAGCCTGCTGTTTCCTCGGGCTTGCTGTTCACGTAGTAATGTGGTCACATATTTCTGGACGGCGAGCTTTCCTTGTAGTTCTCTGCTGCCCGAGTCTTCATCTGGTACCATGGGTTTGACTTGTATTGTTTCGTCATTATCCCATGCCTCCGTGAAGGTCCCTGTAGTGCATGCTTGCTTGGCTGCTTCGTCTGCTTTTTCGTTTCCCGCAATTCCTGTATGTGCCTTGACTTTCAGTATAGAGACCGTGTGCCCCGCTGCTACCAACGCTTCAATGTTGACCAGTATGGCATACAGGAGGTCTCTTTGCCGGTGGTGTTCCATGCTGTGAGGTTTTGTTCTCATGTTTTCCAGTTGTCTAATGGAGTTGGCACTGTCCGTGCAAATGGTGAGTCCTTCGCCACTTGGTGGCGGCGGGAGTGTGACTGCTTTCTGTATGGCAAGAAGCTCGGCTCTGTTCACCTCTTGGTCCTCACCTTCCCATCTAATCATGTGGGTCTCCCCTTCTCCGGACCTGGGGTCCCATACCGCAGCTCCTGAGGCCCATTCTTTGCCTCCTTCCTCTGTTTCAATTTCTCTCTTGCTGCCGTCCGTGTATAGGTACGAGGTCGCTTCGTGTGCCCTTTGAGGGGGGGGGTATGTCAGTTGGGCTGGTGTGTCACTCGGGGGTAGGTTCCTGGGGTCTTCTGTCTGGTCTCTCATTAGTTTCCATCTTCTCCCTTGGACCCCCGGCTCGTGCTCGGGCCAGAAGTCGGCGGGGTATCTGACAATTTTTGACCTCGCCACTTTGTCCCATAGCATTTGGGCGTCAGTCTGTCTTCTGAGTCTGGTGTGCGAGGTATTCGCTTCTATCACCTGTTGCACTGTGGGGGGGTGAATGTCCCATTTCCCTCCCCTGCTACCGGGGAGGAGTTCCCATTTGGCTGGTCCGTCCTCCACATGGAGGTTGCCGTCCTCCCACCAGGTTTCGATTTCTGTCTGTACGTAGTGGCACTGGGGGCAGAGGTCGTTTCTTATGTGCGGCATTGTGTTGCACATTCTTCCCACTGCATCCGTCATGTCCTTTGTTTTAATCTCCGGGAATTCATATCTCTGCCATGGTCTTGTGTCAATAATGCAGTCGGTACCGGGGGTGCATCCTTTTTGGTTTGGTTCATGCTTGTCATGCTGGTTCGCCTCCCTTGCCGGCTGCTTGGCGGTTGTGGTCGTGCGGACCTTGCTCTGCGGGCAGGTCGTGAGTGCCTGTCTTATGCAATCCGCAGCAACGTCTGGGTCCCCGCAGTGGGCCTGCCACCCCGCTTTGTTGGCGACAATCAGTACCCTGAGGTTCCAGTTGCACTGCTTCGCTTGCTGGTGTGTGGCACCCATCCAGTGGTCAGGGGGCAGGAATGTGAATTTGCCTTGCGGTATTTCAAGCAGTTCGTGGACCAGGTGCCCTGCATGTGCGTTGTAAAGTTTCCTATAGGGGGTTTTTTCATACGTCGGGTATATTCCGACCCCGAATACCGGGTCCTGTGTGGTGGTGGCTGCAATGGCGAAGTCCAGTGCCTTCTTGAGGTCCTGTGGTGTGTATTCTGGGTTGAACTGGTAGGCCCCCAGTTTCATCCAGTTTGCAGTCCAGGCTGAGCCTCTGGCCCCGAACACCGTGTCTCTGTCATATTTGGCGTAGTAGTTCGTGGTGTTGTGGTGGACATTGAGGGGTGAGGCGAATAGTTCAGTGTTGAGTCCGAATGCCTGCTGTAGTGCTCTTTGCATCTGGGCGGGGAATGTCCAGTGGTTTTGTAGGTTCTTTTTCCTTTCCTCCTTTTCTTCTTTGCTTGAGTATCTAATAAGTAGGTGCCCTATTTCTTCCTCAAATGTTGAGACTTGTATCTTATGGTCCTCCCACATCTCGGTGCGTAGCGTGCGTTGGTGCGGGGTTTGGTGGTGTGTGGTACCCACTGCTTGGGTGTACCTTTCATGTAGCCTGAGAAGCTTCTCTTTTGTGAGGGTGCCTATGTACTTCCCGTTCCTGTGGTAGCTGTGGGCGAGGTCCCCTTCCATCCGCAGTTGGCAGTGGTGTTCTCTGTTGTCCGCAATGTCCTGGCCCGGGTTGGTTTCCGTCGGGTCCAGGGTGAGGTTTTCCGCATGTAGTGTGGGCCAGGCCTGTCCCAGGTGGGGCCTACCGGCCAGTATCTCCTTGAGTCCTCTGGGGTGGGTTACTTGGGAGCCCCTGGCTCGTAGCCTTCTTGCCAGGGTTGGGAAGGTGGTCGCACTTTGGCCCCTTCGCTTTGCGAGTTTCAAGAAGTCGGTTATGGTTTCTCTTGTGCTCCACGAGTAGGAGTCTTCCCCTGTTGGGTGCCTCCACTGGGTTCTGTACTGTGTCACTTGGGAGTGCGGGTCCGTTGGGTCAATGAGTAGGGTCCTCATTGCCACTATTTCTTTCGGTTTGTCTATCGTTTGGCCCCTATCAAAGCTATCTGCCTCCATTTTTCTTGCCATGGGGTCTACCTCATCTATCCACTTAGTTTGTGGGTTTTCATGGAGGTCTTGTGGGACTTCCTGCTCTTCCCCCCACGTTTGACCGGTGGTTTCTGTCTCGTTAATTCTTGTGAGCGGGTGCAGGGAGAGTTGCCTATGAATCTCTTCTCTGGGGACCAGTTTCGCCTCCCATTCAGTCATTTTAGCCCGTAGTTGTTCCGGATTGAGGCGCGGGAGGTTGGTTCGTATCGTGTGGGGGTCTAACGGCCCCTCGCTGGGCATGCTCCTGTATTGTTGCTTCAGCCGTCGGTTTGTGAGGCTGTCATAGAAGTCCCCTGGCTTCGCTATGTTCCTCGGCTGGGCTTCGCAAAGGTATGGGTACAGGTGCGCTAGGCCTTTTGCTATGGCACTGCGGTCTGCGCCGAGGGTTGCATCTGTGCATTGTTCCCTGACGTTTACCTGACTAATTGCGTGTTGGCCATCTCTGGTGGTAAGGAAGGCTAGGTCCGGGAAATGCGTGAATAGCTTCAGGCACGTCGTGAAATTTACCGCAGTCGGCGTGTCCTTGGGTACTGTGAGCTTGGCGGTTTGGTCTGTGTACATCGCCTGCCAGTCCGGAGGCGCCGGCAAGTCCCCATCCATTATTTTGCCAGCTTTTGTTTTTCTCGTGGTTCCTTCCATTTCCTTGTCAGACTTTCTTCTTGTCGCCCCTTTTAGTTGCTCCATTATCTTCGGTACTGGGGTCTGGAGTTGTTCGAGCATCCCTTCTGTTCCTTGGGGCGTAATGTTGTATCTGAGAAGGGCATTGAGTTTTCTTAGTGTGTTGTGTTTTGTTTGGTGTCCCCCCCAGAGTTTGTCAAGGTCTGTGCAATTCTTGCGTGTGGTGCAGTGGTATTCTATCAGTCCTCTGGTGGACCTGCTGACGTGGGACATTCTGAGTCTTGACCTCAGGTTTATTTGCCTCCACGCAGGGCCCCGTACGGCTCCTCTATCCTCCTCACTGTGCATGGCTTCCAGCATTCCGCTCCAAATTGCCTGGGCGTAGACTGCCTGGAGCGGCACCATGCCCAGTCCGAATCTTTCCTTTTCCTGTGTGGTGAAAATGTTCGGTGTTCCGTTGCGGGGTAGGCCTTGTATGTTCTTTGTGGCCCCACCTATTACTTTGTTGAAGTCATCTATTTCACCCGCTGTGTAGAGGCCTAAGTGTAGTCCATATCTGAACTTTCCTAGTATTGCAGAGTGGAGGGAGTACTCTTTTTGGTCTGGGGTCAGCGGCGAGCGCAGTAGTGCTTGTATCCTGTGGTTCATTTCCTCCCTGGCAGCTTCCTTCTCCTTGTCCCATCTGCCTGTGAATGCCAGTAGTACTCCTAGGTATTTGTATGTGTCTCCCGGTTTGAGTATTTTGAAGTGGCTCAGCTCACCATCCACCCCAACCGTTTTGAGGTCCTTATGGAGTTGTTCTGGTATGGAGACCCCATTTTTTATGCCGGTTATGGCTGACTTGGTAAGGTTAATTTTGAGTTCACTCCATCGTGAGAATGTCTCTAGCTTGTGTAGCTGGGCCCGCATGTGGAAAATCGTGGGGCATAGTATGAGCAGGTCGTCGACGAATGCCCCTGCTGTCGTCCTGAGGGGGCCCAGTCTTTCCTGCTCGGCTGCGTGTTTGTGTTGGTACCCATGCTCCCCCACCTCCAGCCATCTTAACAGTGGTTCCTGGTATATTATGAAGAGGAGGGGGCTCATGCTGTCTCCTTGGAGGAGACCTCTTTGCACCTGGACCGTTTCGTGAGAAGTTTCCCCCCCTACCCTGGTGTACATTGACATGGTGTCATGACTTTGTGTACCTAGGACATCTCTCACTACTTGTGTAAGCTCATCAGGTATCCCAAGGTATTGCATTGTATGTAGCAGCTTGTTGTGGTCCACTGAGCCATATGCATTTTCGAAGTCAACATACAGGCCATGCAGTTCCCGTCCGGAGACATTTGCATCCTCTATTGCGTTGGTCACTCTCGTGAGTTGTCTGAGTGTGTTTCTTTTCTCTCTGGAGCCTTCCTGTGCCTGGGCCAGTATCCCCTGTGTTTCGCAGAACGTGGAGAGCATGTTTGCTATTTGCGAGGTGTATAGTTTGAATACTCCCTCCAGTAGGGCTATGGGCCTGTAGTTTTGCTGCAGGGTGACATCCCCCTTCTTGTGGTGAAAGCAGAATGTCCCTCTCTTCCAGGTGAGGGGGACGTGTTTGCTGTTCCACATCTCCAGCATGAGCGCATGCAGGGCATCGTGGAAGTCCTCTGGCATGTACTTGAGAATTTCGTTAGGGGTTCTGGTGGGGCCTGGTGCCTTGTTGTTGTTTAGGGTGTGTACTGCTTTGCTGTAGCCCTGTCTACTTATCGTGAGGTCCATTCCCTTGGGGTCCGGTCTTGGTGCCTTCACGAGTCGCTCCTTGTGGGCTGGGTCCTCCCATGGTGGGGTTGCTAGGTCGGGTAGACTCCGGTGTTCCATCCTGTATGGTGCCGAGTGGGCCATGTGGTCCACTAGTGCGTTTGCAATGTTCTTGTGGCCCACGGTTAGGTTGCCCTCCCTGTCCTGTAGGGCCTGTATATTCGCCGTGGGGGCATGGCCTGTTTCTTGGGCCTTGGCATAAATTCTTTTGTGGTATCGTTTCTGGTTGTTCCAGTATTCTCTTACTGTTTTGTCATTATGCCTTTGTTTGGCTCGCTTCCAGTGCTGTTTGACCACTTTGTGTGCAGTCGACCTTTCTTTTTTGGCCTCCTCAGTGAGCCAGGAGACCCATTCCTTTGTGTCTGCGGTGTCCCTGTTTGTCGGGCCTTTTGTTTCTCCTTCCTTCAGGTGGCGGAGAGTGGTGTGTTCCGTGTGTGGGTTTCGTAGTTGTCGTTTGGTTTTCTTGTGCGTCCGCATTTTGAGAATCGCGGCATCTCTTTCTTTTCTGTCTTTTTTGCTCATTAGTAGGTCCTTTGCCCCATGGGTGGAGGTTCTTCCAGTTATCACCGTCGGTAGTTCCTCATCCTTCAGCGCGCAATTGTTTGCTCTGTTGAGTATACTCAGCACTGCCTCTCCTGCTCTGTCTATTGTGGCATGTGCCACCTGCTTGTTGCCTTCTTCCCTGCATCGGGTGGCTATCCCTATCATGTCTTTCAGCTTGGCAGTCCTGGCGTAGTCGTGTGTTCTGAGAAGGACGCTTTGGAGGGTTTCCCTGTGGGCTTTGTTCAGGGGCGTGTTCAGTTTCACTTGCCCTGGGTGGGGGTCTCGGTCCACGTATGGTTCATGGGTGTCTATGCTGTCTAGCCGAAGGGTCGTAAGGCTAACCATCTCGTGGTCACTCGTGTGGTGCTGAGTGAGGTGTGCGGTGCTTCCCCTCTCGTATTGGGCCCGTTTGTCCTTCGGTGCTAGCCATCTGTCAATGTTTCTGTTCTCTGCCCAGTTCAGCGTGGTATTTACCGTTGGGCCTACATTATGGAGGTTCAACTCTTCCGCGAGCTTTTTCCATTGTTTGTCGGTTTTCGTTACCCTCTTTCCTGTGCTGGTGTTGCTTGCATTGAGGTCTCCTCCAACAATGACATGCTCGTTCGGTTTTTCCGCTGTTCTTCGGAACAGGTTGGCTGTGTACTTAAGTATCTTGTCTCTGGTTCTCCCCTCCTCTGCTCCCGGTGGGTTGTATATGCCCAGCACGTGGTACATTACTTCCCCGGGCAGGTGTAACACCACATGGAGTAGGTACCCCTCCAGGTGCCTCGCTGGGACTACATGGTGGTTGTGAGCGTGGCCGTAGGGGTTGCTAAGGAGTATGGCTACTCCTCCTTTCACTGGGTGTTCTGCAGCACTGCCTGCTTCTTTCGCCTCTGTTTTGGTGCCTATTGCAGTGTACTGCAGGTCTCTGAATTTCCTCATCACACTGTCGTGTGCATGCTTCACTTCCGTGAGTACCACCACTTGTAGACCCAGTTGGTTCTGGTGCCTCTTCCTGACTGCCTCTGCTAGGTCGAGGCAGGCGTCACTTTGTCCTGCTATGTTCCATGTGAGCATGTGTAGGCGGTCTTCTCCTATCTCCCCCTTTTTTGGTTCCGTGAGGGGGGGCTGGTGTTTTCGGGGGTCGCTTGTTTCCATTGCCTCCTGTTGCACTTCTTCGAATTTCTCCCATTGTGCAATGGGTTCATCGCTTGTCTCTTCCCCCCCCTCGTCCGAGTGGGTTTCCATCGTTCCCTGCTCTCCTCGCGTGTGCTCATTGTCCCTTGCCTGGTTCATGGGGGTCAGTCTATGGAGCCATTTCCATAGTCCCTGTTGCTTTGTGTGTACTCTGTGCCCCCCCTCCTGGGTTCGTGGCGGTTGTGCCTCGGCTTGCGGGTTTGGGTTTGGGTCGTCAGTGGGTTCCCTGGCCCCTGTCATTTGCTGACTGCCCCCTGGCGTTTGCTGTTGTCCTTCGGCGGCAGTTATTCTTTTCTTCACTGTGTGCTGTATCGACTTCCTGTAGGCATCCACCGCTGCTCTGTTGGTGGGTCCCCATTTGCTGACCGCCTCATTGAAGTGGGTGGGCCAGTGTCCCTCTGGGCATGTTTCCTGGAAGTGCATCCATGCTTTGGTGGCCATCAGGGCCCATACCCCACAGCTGTAGTGGTCTTGTGCGCTTTGGTTGCCTACATTCATCAGTTCCACTGTTACTTGTCTGCTCAGTTTCCCTGCGAGGTGTTCTGCCCAGTTAGTCATTTCCGTTGTAAGTCGTTTTGTGTTGTGTAGGGTTGCTTTAGTTTTACCATTCAAGGAATCATATATCCAGAGCTTAAGTTTGTCGTTTGCTTTGTCTGGTCCCGCCAGCACTACTCTCCAGTGCTTGCCATCGCATACCGGTATGCAGAAGCTTTGGAGGTTCCTGAGTAGCTGTAGTGCCTTCGTAGTATGTGGCTCTTTGGTGTTCCCTGGTTTCAGTGTTTCCCTCATTGAGGCTACCACCAGAGGAGGCAATGGGTCATTCTCATATAGTGTGTGGGCATGTTGCATTTGGAACATGTTCAGTCGGCCCTTCTTTTCGAACAGTCCTTTTGAGGTGGTGTTGTGTGGGTGCGTCCCTGCGTGGTCCTGGCTTCCCCCACCTGCCATGCTCCGCTTGCAGCGGCTGGCTCTTTGTCTCATTCTCTGCTCAACTCCCCTCATCAGCAGCTTGCGCTTGGTTGGGGTGCCCTCTGGTATTGTAGTTACCGCATATTCTGGTTTCCTTGTCCTAATGAGCATGGGTTTACCATTTCGGTAAATTATTCTGAGCAGTTTCTGGCCGGGAGGTGGTTGTGCTCTCCCTTTCGTTGCATTTCTCGCTTTGGTCCATTTCCTCCTGCACCTCCTTTTACATGTTCTGCTGTTGGGTTCAATGTTGTTCGTTTTCTTCGTGCGGCCTGGCGCTTTTCCTCTTGGCAATGTGGTAAGTAACAGCATGGTGAGTATTGGGGTCAGGGCGAGTGCGGCGTTCTGCAGGGGCCTGGCAATGTCCTGGTTACTCCTTACCAGTCGGGTGGGTGGTAGTGTTGCTGTTGGTCGGTGGGGGTGTTCACGTTGAGTTGCTGCTGCTCCGCACTTCGTGCGGTCGTGTAGTCTATTTCTGGAGTTTATGGTTACAGCGTTACATTGCCCTAAATCGCCCGTTGTAACGCCCCTAAAGGTATTCCCAGAGCGAGTTGTGTTTTTAGTTCGTTGTCCCATGGCTGTGCCAAAAATTTTTTGAGTTTCCATATGTTCTCCAGTTTTTCTGGTTTTAACGTAGAGCATTTTTAGGAATTCGCTTGTGGTCGACTTTTGGAATTTTGCTCTCATATTTTGTGTGCATTGCCCTTCCGCCCCTATGAGTCGTCCCCTAGAGTTTTTTGGCTTCCTGTTCAGTAGTTTGGGCTGTGTAAGGTTATTTGTGTCCTTTTTGCTTAGGGTTATAGTAGGGTCGTTTGTGTTATTCAGGCATTCATGGGTTAGGCGGGTGGGTGGTAATGCTACTGTCAGCTGGTGGGGACAGTTACATTGGGTTGCAGCTGCTCTGCCTTCCCCGTGTCTATGCATTCCAATTGTTGGGTTTATGGTTACAGCGTTACATTGCCCTAAACCACTTGCTGTAATCCCCCTAATGGTATTTCCAAGGTGGGCCGTGCTTTTGTTTTGTTGTCCCGTGGTGGTGCAAAAAATTTTCCGGGTTTCAGTATGTTCTCCGGTTTTTCCGAATTTAACGTAGAGCATTTTTAGGAATTCGCTTGTGGTCGACCATTGGAGTTTTGCTCCTGTATTTTGTGTACACAGTCCTTCCACCCCCCTGAGTCTTCCCCCGAGGCTTTTCAGTTTTATTCCCATTATTTTGGGTTGTGCATGGTCATTTGTATCTTTTTTGCTTAGGGTTACCGTAGGGTTGTTTGTATTAGGACAGTTTTGTTTCAGCCAGGTGGGCGGTAATGCTGCCCTCCCTCGGCTGAAATGTGTGGGTAGGACCTTTGCCATCACTGGCGTGTATCCGCATCTGCTGTCCCTTTGGTGCTTTCTGCTTTGCTTGCCACTGGCATGAGGGTGTGAGTGTTGCGAGGTATCGTCATTCCTGTTATTTAGTGTGTCGTCAAGGTGAACCCAAGAGTGGTGTGGACTCTTTGTCTGCCGGGGTGTTGCTATTAGTTTTCGGTTAGTTTGCAGTAAGTTAATATGGTGAATCGACATTTTCCATTCGAACGGTGTGTGGTTAATGCTCGGTCCCCCGGCGTGGTCGGTGTGGGAAATGCTTGCTAAGTGCATATTTTCACAGCATTTGTCAGTGGCAGTTGCAATGGCAGGCAGAGACAACATAAATATTACTTTGAGTTGTAAGTTCAGGCTAACTTTACTAGGTCTGCTTTCTACATCCCTTCTCTTGCTATGAGGCCCTGCAGCTGGCTCTGTTATGCCACCCTGTCTTGCAGGCCTGCTGCTTCCTTGGTCCTCTGCAGCACAGATGTTATTTGTTAGTGCAGTGGGGGTGTAATTCCACTGGCAGGGTGTGGTGGGTTGTGATGTGAGTTGGTCAGCAGGGCAGGGGGTTGTATGATTACTCACCTTTCTAGTGAGTGGCGGGGCTGATCGGGGGCTCTCAGGTTGTGCCCCCTCCTGTGCTGTCGCCTGTGCACCCCCTTGTGCCCTCCGCTTCGCCGGTGGCTCGGCGTCGATCGCCCGGCCCCCCGTGTTGGTTGCTGGTCTCTTTGGCGGGGGCTGGCTCCTCTTGGGGTCGGGTTTCTTGCCAGTGTAGGGGATGCCCCGGTATTGATCGTCCTCCTCTGCAGTCTGTGGTGATTTTTTCGTGAAGTGAAGCGGATGATCAGGTGCCTGTTGTTTTCCTTCTCCTGTCAGGCGATCGGTGAGTGCCCTGAGGGTGTTCACCATGGCACCACCGGTTTCCTGGTATGTTTTATGGAAGTCTCTTACCTCTTGAGTGATTTCCGTATGGCGCACCCCAGCGTTGCGCTCCTGTTCTCTGTGCAGGTCTCGGAGTTCGTCCAGTGTGACGGGCTTGGACTCGTTGAACCTCTCCAGCTGCTTGTTGATGTTTTTGAGCAGCTTCTTGGTCTCGGGGGTGGGTTGCTTGCTGGTGGCTACGGCCTGCTGGAAGACCTCGTCGGCTTTTGATCCCACTTTGTTGATGAACTGGGAGGCCACCTCCTCAGCTATCTGGTCGATTCTTCCCCCACGCGCCTCCCTGCCACGTGCTGCTCGTGGGGCTTGACGTTGTTTGGTGCCCGCCCCTTGGGCGCTCCACCTCCCCACCTCGACCGTGATCGAGGTGGAGATGTGTCGGCCAGCGTCGTCTACCCCTGCCAGCACTCGCACCGTTTGTTTACCCGCCTTGGCGATCGCTTCGTACGCCTTTTCCGCAAGGATGGCGTAGTAGTTGATCGTATACCCACCGCCGTTGCGCTTCCACTGTAGCAGAGACGATGGGTCCCCAGGCGTCGAAGGTGCCCACTGCCGGGACGGAACGTGGAAGTCGAAGATGTTTTCGATGCCCTTGAGGGCAGTGGTGTTGGCTGTAAGCTTCTCGATGTGCTCTGCGACGGCCTGCACGATGTGGCTTCGGTGATGGTCGTGCAGTATCTGCTTCCTGTCCAAGATGGCCACTTCCCGGGCTGCGACCTCGTCGCTGACCTCCCTGCTGGGTAGCCAGCAAGTGGTCGTGGCCACACCCCAGGGGTACGGGTGTTGCACGATGAGCTCCGCTGCAGCCGGTGAGACCGCCTCCAGTAGTAGCACCTCCCTGAGGGCTGCGTCTTCCGGAGATTCTCTCACCGTACCTTTACGGATCCTGTCAACCAGGTGCCCGAGCTCGTGCCTTGACTCCCGTCTCTCGATGACGGAGGTCGCCAGGATGTTTGAGACCTGCTCGATGGTTTTCCCCTTGAGTAGTGGCCCGTAGACCAGGACACTGCGTCCTGCTGTCGGCCCTTCCACTGGCTCCCAGGGGGACCATACGTAGATGCAAGGGAGCACTGGCTGCTCCCTTGTGCAGGTTTGATGCGCCTGCGGCACCACGTGTAGTGGGAGCCGAAAGACTGGGTTAAACAGCACAAAGGCTGCCAGAGGTCTGTTTTGGAAGGCAAGGTCTATTTGCCTGACCCTGCCCGCACTGTTGAGCCAGATGTGGGTGTGTCGGAGGTCGTACACAACGGCCTCTGGTGAGTCGGACGCCTCGAAAAGAAGGGCGTTCAGGTACCGGAGGTACTTGAGCACTTCCTTGATGCTCTCGTCCAAGTCCACTATTTTTAATTGTGGGGTGCCTGTGTACGGAAAGCCCGTGGGCCCTGTGTCGCTTGGGTCAAGGCTGCTGCCCGTGACTGATCGTACGTGGGTGAGAGAGAGTCTCTCCCCACGTACCACGGGCACTCCTAGTTTGAAGGCATGCGCGGGAGGGTCCTCTGCCACCAGGACCTCCCTGCGGTCAGTGTGCCACTTGGTGGCGATGTGGTAGATTTTGGCCTCCGGGTTTTCCGTGGCCTTAGGACGGCGCTGGTAGATTCGAGACACCTTTTCCAGCGTGGTCTCTGTGCTCTTTGATGTGGTGTACTCAAGGAGGCTCGGGATGTTGCCAGCTGGGGCTCCGTCGACTTTTCTGTAGTCGATGGGCCGGTCCAGCGCCCTTCGCAGCTCCTCTGGCTGGACTTGTGTTTTGTTACCAGATTCAGTCCCCTCGGGGTTTCTGGCGCGGGGGCCGGCAGTGCCGGGTAGCCCGTCTTCATGTTTTTTGTTTGTTTTATGTTTTTGCGGGTTCGCACTACCCGCGAAGTGTACCTTCCTGGTCTTCTGTTGTTTGGGTGGTTTGTCTTCTGCGTGTGTTTTGTCAGTACGTTCCGATGGAACGTCCTTTTCGTGTTGTATGCCTGCCATACCGGTTGCCCGATCGGCTTCCGGAGTGGCGTACTCCAGCTCGGAGTCGGAGTCCGACATTCCGAGCTCAACAGATGTTATTTTTGGAGAGTGGTTCGGCTCAGAGTCCAAGTCCGAGCCGTCAGGGCTCTGGTCGTACTCTGGCATGTTTTCGATTTCAGGTAGGCCAGCTGTTGCTTCTCCTTGCGGTTGGTGATGCTGCCCGCCCTCGGTGGTTTTTTGGGTCGATTTGGCCGAGCCTGCGCACGACATTCTGGGTCTGTTAGCGGTTTTGGCCATATTTCTTGCGAGAACGGGTTTGGTGTACTGGAGGGTTGCTTTCGAGTGTGGTGCAAACGTGTTTTGGAGCGTATCTTCGCCCTGCAGGTACAAAAAACCGTTAGCCAGCGTAGGGTACGAGGCGGCAATGTGACATGTGGGGTGTGGGCGGGCCGAATCTGTATGTGTCCGTTGTGTCGTCCGCCATGGTGCCGTTAGTGTGTTCTCTGTAGTGTCGTTATTGCATCCTGCGAGCACAGTTAGTAACAAAATCGCATTTTTGAAAATTATTTTTGGGCCCGCGGCTCGGACTAGGTGGCACGCTCAGGCGGCTTCGCGAGAAGTGTCCTCACCTTAGGCATTTAGCCATACAGTCCTTAGGATGTAGCCCACCTTTTCGGAAATCGTATCGTTGAGTGACGTTCCAAGGTTCAATGAAGAGCGTTTTCGCGATACAATCCTACGCTGGATTACTGATTGATCCACACGTTATCATGTATGTGCTAGACGATTCAAAGCATCCGAAGTCTACGTTACGGATTATTTGCGCTAGCCGTCGTCGCCTTTGCGCGATCGATGATCCCACGATTATAACGAATTATATTCGAACGATTCTCGGCCTAATATAGTGCACCCAACTCTTCCTCCCCTCCTTAAGCTACTTTGGAGGATCCTAGGCGGTGATGGGGAGCCCGATTTCGATAATAAACGAACAAAGGGGCTTGTTTTAATGCAAACGGAGCGGCCCTGCTTAACGGAATTGGACTTATAATCCTTTACCGGTCTGCTCAACTCCTCAATATTTTTGTCCAGTACGCACGCTTTGACGAACATCTATCGCGATGAGTGAGAATGGATTCGCCACGTACTAATGTGAAATTTATTTAGTTATGTTTGTCAAGCATAACTTAGGATCACAACTCCGTCTACCTCAGTCGATGTCTCCGGTAGCTTCGGATGACTGGCCAAGAATCCGATGACAAACCACGGTTTTGGCAAAGGTAGCATTTAACAGTTTTTATTTATCCACAGATATGATATCTCGCATGTGTGCGTATCTGTGCAAGGGTATGATTTTGAACAAGGCTCACTACACCTTTAGCAAGGAAGGATCAATTCCCGCTTCAATGCAACATAATGATAAACATTAAGAGCAAGGTTATATAGATGATCGACATATATTAGTATATATTACAAGAAGTAAGGGCATAAGGCTTAATATAATGTTTTAGCCTTCATAGGCAGCTATAATGTCTGCTGCATTGGTCAGCTCTGTGGCTTTGACCCAGGTGTCATGCTCAGGACCGTAGCCTGCATATCGTACTAAATAGTATTTGACACCTCTAGTGAACTTATCTGAGAGTATATGTGATATCTCAAACAGTGGTTGCCCTTCTTCGGTGATCATCTGTGGCAGAGGCAAAGGTGCTTGGATCGAGTCGTTGTACAGCTCTAATCTGGAAACAGGCTGTACCGGATGAATACGGATATCAAGATTTCCGAAATCTAACTCGTATGCACGTCCATGGCTAAGCACTTTGGAAATAGTGAACGGCCCAATATATGGCTGCTTAAAGTGTCTGCCTGCCTCTGTCAAACCAGTCCATTGAATAAACTCAGTCCGTAAAAGAACTTTCTGCCCAACTGCAAACTGCTTAGGCATGTGAGTCTTATTGAATCTGGCTTGGCTAATTTCTGCTGCTCGGGAAATGTTGTCTACCGCGTTGGCATGAACAGCCGAGTACTGGTCAAAATGATCTCGAATAGCTCTTTGTATTGGAACAGGAGCTTCTGGCGGAATAGTGATAACCAGATCATGAGGCGAAAGTGGTTGTGCCATCGAGTCGAGATAAAATGGTGAATAACCAGTTGATGCAGAAACGGTATTGTTAATTGCAAACTCCACCAGAGGCAACTTGTCCTCCCACGAATTGGCTGAAGTATCATTGCAACAACACCTGAAAATGAAAATGCTACTAATCAGTTTGTAAACCAGAGGATGGTGAAATCATATCATGAATCAACAATTTGAAAAATACCTGAGGATGTCCTCAATGAAGGCATGGCTTCTCTCATTGGCAGCATTCGACTGTGGATGGTGTGACGATGTCATGGACAATCTCGTACCAGTAGATTTCCACAGTGTCTGCCAGAATGTAGAGGTGAATCTGGGGTCTCGATCTGAGATGATGTTCCTCGGAAGACCATGGAGCTTGAAGATATGCTGCATATATATGGAAGCAGTATGCTGAGCTGTCCAGGTCATGCTGAAGGGAATGAGATGACAACGATGAGAGAATTGGCATATTACCACAAATATACTGTCGTGCCCATTAGTGGTGATAGGCAGATCAGTGATCCAATCAAGAGATACATCAAGCCATTTCGTCTTAGGCACGGAATATCGTATGTGTGCCTGACCATAAGGCTTGTGTCGCCTCGTTTTCTGGCGCTGACAAACGGGGCACTCCCGAATGTACTTGATGGCTGCCGTTGTCATTCCTGGCCAATAACATCGGCTACGCAGAAGATAAAGCATGCGATTTTTGCCTACATGACCAGAAATAGTGGCTGAGTGGCACTCATGAAGAAGAATGTGGCGTAGTTGTGTGATCTCACCGTCATCTGTGGGGACTTTAGCTGTTGGTGGAATGTACAGCTGTCTGCCATATATGGTCTTACGATAGATCAACCCCTGAATGAGCTCGAAGCTGTAGCTGCTGACTGACTGTGATGAAGTCGATGATGTCAGCTTAGCCAAAATAGTCTGTGCAAATGTGTCACGATCATATTCGGATATAATGATGTCGTGTAGCTGATGAGCTGATGAAGAAGATATAAGAGCAATGAATGTAGGATCTGCAGATGGAATGACCTCGCTGATGTCCATATGATGAAGACAATCAGTAAGTTCAAAAAGTGCAGAGATACGCGTGAGTGCGTCTGCAACCTTATTCTTCTCGCCAGCAATGTGCTCTATACGGAAGTTGTACTCAGAGAGTTCGTCCAACCACCGTGCCTGTTTGGGGCTCAGTGTGGATTTGGTCTGGAAATAAACCAGTGGCTGATGATCTGAGCGTACAATAGTCTCAGGAGCTCCCAACAAGATGTGGCGAAAGAATCGGAAGCCTTCCACAATGGCAAATAGCTCGATCTCAGGAATAGGCCAACGTCTCTGTGTATCGGATAGAGTGACGCTGTGATAGCCACATGGCTTCATACCTTTTCCTTGATCCTGGAGTAATACTTGGCCAACGTGTGTGCCTGATCCATCGACCTCCAAAATAGATGGCAGTTTCTGATCTGGGAGCTGCAATACTGGAGCGTTACAGATGGCACTTTTGAGGTTATCAAATGCCTGCTGCTGCTCAGATTCCCAGACAAATTCTGCATTATCTTTAAGGAGACGATTGAGAGGTTCGGCAACTTTGGAGAACTTTGGTATGAATCTCCTAAATTGACCAACCATGCCCAAGAATGACCGAAGGGATGACTTGCCATCTTTAGCCATACGGCGTAGAGGCTGCTTTCCAACGGTAGGACCATAAGACACTGGAGGCTGAATTGCCATGACTGCTCTGATCCTGTCTTCGATGATGGATAGACCTGCTTCAGATATGTGATGTCCGATAAAATCTATAGATGTGACGAACAACTCCACCTTGGAAGGTCTAATGAAGAACTGGTGATCTCTGCAACGCTGGAGAAACTGTCGAACATGCTTCACATGACTGTCAAAATCTGGACTGTATACAATAGTGTCGTCCATGAATATGACAAGGAACTGGTCGATGAAGTCGAAAAATGCCCGATTTCCTACACGAAGTGCTGTTGCAGGAGCATTGGTCAATCCGAAAGGCATAACTGTCCATTCATAAGAACCGTATCTGGTGCGAATAGCAGTTTTATGTATATCATCCGGATGAATGGGGATTTGGTGAAAGAACTGGTTGAAATCAAATCTACTGAACCATCTTGATCCCTTCAGCTGCTCTAGTAGGGTGTCATGTGGTGGTAGTGGATACGTGTCCTTGATGGTGATGTTATTCAGGGCACGATAATCACAACACATCCTCCACTTTCCCCCTGGCTTAGGAGCGAAAATGATTGGGCATCCATATGGCGATGATGATGGACGAAGGATACCCAACTCGACATATTTGATGATTTGCCGTTTGAGTTCCTCCATCATGGGTGCTGGAATGGTGCGTACTGGCTGTGAAGGAGGCTTATGTCCAGGTTCGATGTCGATTCTATGATATCCACCTTCAAACCGCTCTGGCCTATGACCAGCCGGAAGATCCTCTTGGAAAACGTCTGAAAAGTCTTCTCTCACTTGATCACGTGCTGCTGTGACCTCGGGGTCTTCCATTGTGGTGTCTGAGTCTGATGCTGCAAAGACCAATTCACCATCGACCTCGGAGAGGAAAAAGAGATATGCTACGGCTTCTTCAGCCGAACCACTGGATCGAATGCGACGGAGATGTTTCCTCATAGTGGTGGCACTGACCAATTCCATTTCAGGAAGGCCATCTAAGTTTGGAGTCTGCTCAACTCTGGACAATACTGTGCGAATACTGGAGCCTGATGAATGCTTCCTAGTGATCGTCAGATTTTTGGTCTGAAAGTCAATATGTGGATTCCTCCTCTCCAACCAATCTTGACCCAGAATGACAGTGAATGGTTTCATGTCAATGATGTAGAGATCTACTGAATCCTTATACTTGCCCAGCGTGAATGTAGCATTGGGAAGATAGGATGTACAGGGTAATTGGCTTCCTCCAGCCAATCCCACTGAAAATGATGAAGAATCTGTGGGAGGTATACCAAGCTGAGCAGCGAACTGTCTGTCGATGAAAGATGATGTGGCTCCTGGATCTACCAAAATGTGAGTACTCTGTCCATAAACTTTCCCTTTATACAACAACAGCTTCTTCTGTGATTTCAGCTGTGCTGTTTGAGACTGCATCTGTGCGATGTGTTCTGTGGGATTGTCCATCTGCTGAAACTGCAATGTCAGACTGGAAAGGACTTCTTCTGAGATACTCTCAATCCGGCCACTTGCTTCAGTGGCATCTTCAGGCTGATCTACCCTCGGGGTGCTCTCAACACCGGTACCTGTGCAGTACCCTGAGAGTTTCCCTGGGGAGCTGGAGCTGATGGAACTGGATCTGGAGTTGCAACTGCTGCATTGATGCTGTGCTGACTCTTCAGTTCCTTGACCAAGGTGTTGATCGTATTGATGAGTTTGCCAGACCCATCCTTAGCACCCTGATTCTTCTGTGGCTGTCTCTGATTCTGAAAAGGATTCTGTGCTGGTGGCTTGCCTTTGATCTGCTTTCCATCATTGGTAGTGGTGGCCCAACAATCCTTCTCGATGTGACCTGGTCGATCACAACGATGGCAAGTCTTATTCTGATTCTGTTTCTGTGATTGTCCTTTTCCTTTTCCTTTGCCCTTGCCTTTACCACCTTTTCCTTTGTTCCGATTCTGATTGGAGTTCTGGCTGCCACTCTGATTCCAATTCCGATTTCTGTTGGATCTGTCATATGGCTTCTGGCCACGTCCTCTGTCCTTATCCTTCTTGGCTGGACCTCCAGATGACTGCTCCTTCTGACCCCGATAGTGAAGGGTTTCTGATTGCTTTGAGTGAATGACGTAGTTCAAATCAAGCAATATCTGTGTGGTTAGTGACCACGACATATTATTCCTTTCTGTTTCTGTCAGGAATCGTAAATGAAACTGTCTGCGAAGTTCCGGATCTACGCTGTTGACGAATCTGTCCTTTATCAACACATCTTCCAGTTCAACTGCTGCCAGTGCAGCCAGTGAAGTGAATGTGCGTAGATAATCTGAAAAAGTCTGGTTTTCCTGTTTCAGTGACATTAGGTGTTTTTTAGCCACTGATCTTTTATGGGGGTTACCAAACTGTCTGAGGAAAATCCCTCTGATTCCTGCAAATGTGGCATCTGGTTGATTTGCCACGACCTGGAAATAGTGTCTGTCGTTATTCTGTATGAGAGTAAGAAACACTGTGATCAAATCCTTATCATTGACACCTGGATAAGTGAACTGGAAATATCTGTCCACTGTTTCCAACCAGACCTCTGCGTCCTGTCCTGATTTGAATTCCCTAGGTGGCATCATTTTCACCTTGGGGACCAAACTGGGTGGAGCTGGTGGAGCTGGTGCTGGTACTGTATCTGCATCTGGATCTACAAAGACCATCGGAGGACTGTCTGCTGTATACTCTGCTTCTGGTGCCTGAGGCTCATTGGCAGGATCCTTGTACCGGCTCATATCTGGTTTCATGCGACTGACATTGTCATAATAGCCTATGTGGTCATATCTGGTTAGTGTATCGGCATAACCAGCGATCCACTTTGGAACCTTAAACCGACTGTATGCATCGTATGAACCAAGTATGTCGAAAAACCAAGTCGAATGATCTGGGTTGATATCAGGAATCTCATGCTCTTCCTCTTCGATAGTAACCATCTAAAAACAAAACACAGCACAAAAATACCTTCAGCTAATTGTCTAACTGAGTGTGTGTGATTTATATGTTATATATGGTATATCTGTATATTATGATGAGGTTATGCATGTACATATATCCACCTTCTTCCCCCCTCAAGGAAGTGTGTGATACAGTGGCAGTTGTCAATTGCCAATACCTCATTCAGCATGCATTCCTTTTAGGAATCAGCTGTTACAGTTTTAGGGTTGCAGCCCTACAGTCCTTGGGTTGTAGCCCTGCAGTTTTTGGGTTGTTGCCCTACAGTTTTAGGGTTGTTGCCCATAGTATTATCATGTCTATGATGATTTAGCATGATATAATAATGCCAAAAAAACGAAGTTTTTCCAAATAATGGCGGCATTTTAGGGCATGTGTGGTTACAGTGGCCCTATTACCCAATACAGTGTTTAGGGTGTTACTTGATATCAGTAACCCTAATACAGGTAAAAAATAAGCAGTATAACGTTTTTGCAAAGGTTTTTAAGCAAAACTGCATTTAATACCGACATGAGTGTTAAGTGGTTTTCAGGAGGTGTGTTACACCCCTGACACACACATTCGATTTATAGGGTGTTACAGGGTGTTACACGCGTAGTGCCACTCAGGGATTGTTATTTGATAGCCAAATAATCATTATAGCAAAAAAAATCAATCCCAAAATTTCAAAAGATTCAACGTAGAACATTTTGACCGATTTTGCTTTTCAGCCAATATGTACACCCCCATATGTTACACACCTAATATATAGGGTGTTACACGAGATATGACCATGGTCATTATGTTTTTCTGATACCTTAATAGGTATAAAATCATAATTTAAAATAAAATGGGGTCGAAATTTCAATTTTGAAATTAAACGTGGAAGTTTTTCACCCATTTTACAGCTTTTTCGGCTATCTGATATATTGCCTCGGTGACATATCTCGGTGTGTGTGTGAGTTGCAAGCTAAACAAATGCTGCAACATTCTTCACTTTTGCACATGATATTTTTCATGGCACAATAGTGAATATCTCAAAAATTCAACATGTATGGTGAACATGAAATATGGGTTTTTTCTGATTGAAACCCATGTAGGAAATTGCACTCTCTGGTGACATAAAGATAAATCAACTGCAAGTGGATTCACAGTTGTGTCAGATCCTAAGATATATTTGAATGTACACAACAAGTATATCAAATGATATCTCTGTGTTCAAATACATCTGGACACTGCTAGATATAATCTAAGCAGTATTTACACAACACCATGTTTGTGTGTGTATGTCCATAACCTTTGTCAGTTCATTTATGGTTGCTGATCTGAGTTGGTACATGCATATGAGTGATCAGTTCTGCATCAACTGGCATAATGCAATGTAGATTTTGATGTTGCTCCAGCGATAGTGAATATGGCAGTGCTCAGCAGTTACCAGCTGCATATTGAGCACTGATACTGCCTTCGGGTCTGGAGATAACTCCATCCAGCCCTACAGCATGTTGTTTGATCCTGTTCCCTTATGTATCGCCATCGCTGACACTTCCACGCACATGTGTTTGGAAGTGGGATCTGTGTATTATGTATTGATACAATACTTAATCATTACACTTGGAGTCAGTGTATTGTCAACATGAATGCTAGTGTTTGTGCAGTGTATAGTACTGCTGATTAGTACTATTGTGTGTGTGTGTGTTGTTTACTTACACACACTTTGCAAGATCTTTATGGATATCACAATATCCTAACAATCATGCAGATAGTCAGTATACCACGTACTGATTACATCTAACATGATATATATAGTTTAGGGATGGTTGTAATTCCATGATAATCTCATTACGAGTTGCTGATTGATTTTACATGAAGCTCAGGTGAGCATTCCTTCAAATAATCCACCATAGAATGTACGTGTTACCTGGAGAGCATCTCGGCTCCACCAGGGTACGACAAATTAATTATGGTGTTGTGATTATTGTCAGGCACCCTTTGCAACATGAATTCGAATATATACTAGCATTCACTGCAATATGCTTGTGCTCTATGTAATACAGCTGTTAACGTGTTCAAGCTGTACAGTATAATAAGTATGTACTATTCACAGAATTGCAATCATTCAGTCATAAGGTGTGTGCATGATATAGAAGTATATGCACTAAATATTGATGATTGCTGCAAGTGGAATAATTGTATGTGTGTGTGTGCTGATCTGCACACACATATTGTGCATAGATCATTGTGCTGCATGGCATAGTTGCATGGTATAATGATGCATGGTACATCTTGCTGCATGCATTTGGTATATACTGAATGGATAGTATATGCTGCAAGTGTGCGTGTGTGTGTGTGTGATATGGCTACACACACAACATATAGTACACAGACATGTGATTGCACAGCGTCCATATTTATCTGATCTCATCTACTTATATGTGTGTGTGTGTGTGGCTACACACACAGCATATAGTACACATCCATATGATTGCAAACTTGTATGTAAATCTGCCAGTGAATGGATAAACATCATCTCTTATGTGCAAGCATCACAGATTTTAAGTAGCATGCTGCATATATGTATACCATCATCGCGCATCGTCTGTTCATGATGAATCTAGCAGGTGTATGTATATCCTGTCAAGCAAAATCATCATGCGCGCGTAGACGAGTGATTTTTGCAACCATTTGTAATGACGAGATTTTGATGCGTACACTACACTGAAAATTAGTGCGAGTAGCGATTTATCAAAGTCGCTGTTGTGCGCGCTGCAATTGGTGAACATATCTCTGTCGCAGGTATGTATGGCATATGATATGAATGCCATTTCGCGTACGGAACATACACTGATGACGATTTGTTCATCTGCGCGTCAGTATGTCGCATATCGTGCAATTTTGCGAATGATAGCAGCGTATGTATGCGATTTGTATGCTGTATGCACACCTCTTCGCGCTGTTATACTCTGACGGTGATTATGCGAGCGTAAGCGTTAGCGACGGTATCTTCCGCGCACTTCGTCCGCTGTTTATTCCGCAGCGAGTGTAGTTATGCGATATATGTCTTATATGTGCGACTGCGGGCGCCTGTATGTATACGCGATCCGCGAACCTGTTGCACACAAAAATACAATATATCTCTATTTGCTGCACTGCACACTTAGGTCCTCGTTCGTCGCGTGGACGATTAGAATACCACTCTTAAGGGTTCGCTTGGAAGCGATATGATATATGATATATAGCGAGGCTATTATGGAACGTTAATAGCTCACGCAACGTCTGTGTGGATATGAGTGCAGTGCTTCTTCAGAAGTGACTGCTGTAGCCCAACGCTACCTCATTTTACGCAATGCCCCGCATCTCATAGATGCCACCACAATTGGGTTGTGAACCCAAGGCATTGGTTGAACAATCAGTATCGGCTGAACGAATAAGCCATATGATACTCGCATGCTTGTTCAGAACATGCTAGAAGCGAAGATGAGTTTTCTCCGAACACTTTCGGTTCTTCAAGACTTCATCTTGCTTTGTCATCTCGATGCCACAACCTGGCCTCTCGATGACAGGTGTCACTCAAGGTGAGTGAATGACAGATGGTGTGATTGTACATGTCATAGTCGACCGTACTGACGACTGTCTGTCATTATAATATATGACATGCCACGACATGACATGACATGACATGGTATAACATGCCTGACAGGTATGACACGTATGACATGTATGACACATATGTCATCGGTCATAACCC
>LGRX02014696.1:0-25812 GCA_001247695.2 Cymbomonas tetramitiformis | reverse complement strand
TTGAGATGGTGCACACGCAGCTCGCCACGGTTGAGAGGGTGCACACACCGATCGCCACGGTTGAGAGGGTGCACTCGCCGCTCGCCACCATTGGGCCGCTTTGCCGCGGGCCCAGGCATATCCAAAAGGCGGGTATCCTACCTGAAGATATCCGATTGGCGATGAGCGATGACGTGGTTACACGGCCCAGGGCATGGTCCAGGAGGGTGCCAAAAGTGGAGTAGTGCTTGTGTAGAGTCTCAGGTGGCAGGCCAGGGTGCGTGGCGGCGGCGTACTGGTGGGTGAAGATGGGGTGCTTGTAGTGGGCATGCACAGGAAGCGACGGTGCGTGGAAATCGAAGGAAGGCAATGTCTCCGCCCAGAAGTTGTATGCGAGCCCGCTGGTCCGAAATACACACAGTATCCGCTTGTCAAAGCCCGCCACACAGGTAGGGGCACCAAGGATGCATACGCAGGTGTACGGCAGTGAGACAATGCTTGGGGTTTACCTGAAAGCTTGTTGGAGGGTTTATGCGCAGCCTTGTGGTAGGGTTTATGTGAAGGCTTGTGGTAGGGTTTATGTGAAGGCTTGTGGTAGGGTTTATGTGAAGGCTTGTGGTAGGGTTTATGTGAAGGCTTGTTGTAGGGTTCGTGTGAAGGCTTGTGGTAGGGTTTATAAAGGTGTGTTGGAGGGTTTATGTGAAGGCTTGTTGTAGGGTTCGTGTGAAGGCTTGTTGTAGGGTTCGTGTGAAGGTGTGTTGGAGGGTTTATGTGAAGGTGTGTTGGAGGGTTTATGTGAAGGTGTGTTGGAGGGTTTATGTGAAGGCTTGTTGTAGGGTTCGTATGAAGGTGTGTTGGAGGTTTTATGTGAAGGCTTGTTGTAGGGTTCGTGTGAAGGTGTGTTGTAGGGTTTATGTGAAGGTTTGTTGTAGGGTTCGTGTGAAGGTGTGTTGCAGTGTTTATGTGAAGGTGTGTTGGAGGGTTTATGACAAGCTTTATTGGATGCATTCAATTCCCGAACCCTTCCGGATACAAATGAGTCAGATGCATCGCGGGCTTTTGGGTTGACTGCCTCGGGCACCCCGTGATACCTGCTGTGAGACAGCACGTCCCGGACTCGGATCGGTCGGTTCGCGGGCTCTGTATCGTAGAAGATCCGGATCGGGGTGACGCCGTCCGCATCCGTACCCAATCTCTCTAAGTCCACCAGCGGGGTGCCCTGAAGACAGCCCGCCCGAAGTCAAGGGCGACGCCGAGCTCGCCTTAGGCCCATGCTTTAGGAGGCCGCGCGCTAAGGCCTGAACCCAAGCTACGTTGCGGCTGTTTGCATGCACCAACTCCACGTGTCAGCAGACACCGCCCCGACCCCAGATGTGAGCGGACTGCATCATCCCCAGAGCCCTGGCCTAGCCTCCCGAAGGCGCTCACAGTTGTGCCGCATCTCCCCTATCCGCGAGACCACTTGCAGTCTGGCTGGGACCTCTTGCCGTGCATGGATCGAATGTGCGGCGGATAAACGAGGACAACTGAGCCTCAGGCTTATCGCCATGTTGTCTAGATTCGTCGGGTTTCGCGGCACCGGAAGGTTCCATCGATGGCATGAGAAGGACGTGGCAGTTCAATACTTCCGCGTCGGCGTTTTGAAGTGATTGCGCCTTCACCCGGTGCGTTCGGAACTGGTTTTGAAACCAGCCAACCTGGAAATTGTTGTGTCACAGATGTGCTACAGATGTGCTACAAGCGAGTACACGACTTTCAGCTTGCGCATCGTCGAGGGGAGCAAGAGCGCGTCATCACCTTGAGGACCGTCGCGTTGATGATGGGGACGATCTTGGCAATCCTGCCGTCCCCGAAATCGACACAGCAGTTCTCACGGCACGATACGGCGCTATCACACGCCCTCCGGCTATGGATCCAGTCGGGCATCTCCACGTCCTCTGCATGCAGCAGGCTAGTGGGCAGGCTTCCCCTCGGCTTGATCACGCGGAACTCTTTGGGCTTGCTCGCGGGATTTGCCGGATCCTCACGGAACTCCGGGAGGTATCGCGCCACAGGCGCGTCCAGGTCGATTCGCCCTAGGTCGTACAGCTTCATCAGCGTTGTGTGCGTCCACAGCTTGGTCACGCTAAAAAGCTTCGTGATGGGCTCCTCGGGAAGTGGCGCGTTGGTCCCAGGGACGCTGCCGTACAGCTTCCGGAGCTCGTAGGGACCCCGCTTCAGATACACATCTACGTAGGGCAGGAAGTGCCCCGCGGAATGTTTGGCAGGGTCGACCACGTCGCCGAAGTGCGAATCTAAATACGCCTTGAGCGCCTCAGCGTCCATAGCAGGCGGCGATTGGGCTGAGAAGCCGGCATCCCTACTGCTAGTGACCTCTCCTCTGGTATGGCGGAGCGCAAACACGGTGAGCGTAACCAGCCAGATACACAGCCCCAGCACTAAGGTGCCCTGCGAGAACAGTCTGCACGGCAATACCCGCTTCTCTAGCATCCGGTACTTATCAGGCATCGAGTGTACAATATCCGAATCGGCGTGCAGGGGCTCGTCGGCTCCTCTATCCATAAACCCTTTCCTCTCGCTCTCTGGATTCTCTACCATTTCCAAACCTCGAAAAAGACCGGCCATCGGCGGTATTCCGAGGGAACAAAACGATCCCAGCGCGGGATTCCGCCCAATAATCAGAGTCGATTGCCCGAGTCTATGAAAGTCTAGAAACTCCAGTAGTACCTGAACCCAACACCCAAGATGTGCACCCCTACACTGTAAGTGTCGCACACACCTACGGACATGACACCTCTGGAGTCTCATAATTAAAAGTCTCATTATTCATGCAGCACGCAGGAGGCGGCGATCAGATCACGTGCCCACGAAGTGCGTACCTATACAGAGAATAAACTGCGACTCTGGCTCGCAGTGAAGGCGTAGGTCAAGCTCGCACTTCTTTAGCTCTCGTTCAGGGTTTAGGGTTTAGGGTTTTCTGCGCCCGCCGTGCAGCTCCACCCGTCATGCACCATAGTAGAGGGTCTTGTGCCCCTCGGGCAGCTCAACCCGCCAGGCGCCATAGCACCGGCTCCTGCACCTCCCGTGCACTTCCACCCGCCAGGCGCTAAAGTATAGACTTCTGCGCACCCCGTGCAATCAAGAGACTTCCTGCGCCCCCCCGTGCACCTCTACCTGCCTAGCGCAAAAGGAAAGAGTCCTGCGCCCCCTGTGCAACCACACCCGCCAGGTGCCAAAGAAGAAACTCCTGCGATCGCTCATACAACTCCACCCATCACACGCAATGCAGGAATTCCTGCGCCCCCACTGCGGCTACACCTGCCGAGCGCTATAGCAGCGGGTTGACCGCACCGCGCTGACCCTCCGGCTCGAGCGCACCGCACTAACCCTCCGGCCCGAGCGCACCGCACTCACCCTCCGGCCCGAGCGCACCGCACTCACCCTCCGGCTCGAGCGCACCGCACTCACCCTCCGGCCCGAGCGCACCGCACTCACCCTCCACCTCGAGCGCACCGCACTGACCCTCCGGCTCGAGCGCACCGCACTAACCCTCCACCTCGAGCGCACCGCACCGACCCTCCGGCTCGAGCGCACCACGCGGCCCCCGTGCAACTCCATCCACCAAGCGCTGTAGTGGGGACTCCCGCGGCCGCCCGTGCACTCCCGCGCGCCTCGCATGCGACTTCACACGCATGGCGCTATAGTAAAGAGTCCCATGCCCCCATGCGGCTCATCCCGCCTCCTGCCAAAGAAGAGATTCCTGCGCCCCCCGTGCACCTCCACCCGCATGGCGCCATAGTAGAGACTATTGCGCCCTCCGTGCACCTCCACCCACCGGGCGCTATAGTAGGGACTCCTGCGGCCCCCGTGCACCTCCACCCGCCAGGCGCTATAGTAGAGACTATTGCGCCCTGTGCACCTCCACCCACCAGGCGCTATAGTAGGGACTCCTGCGCCCCCGTGCATTTCCACCCGCCAGGCGCTATAGTAGGGACTCCTGCGCCCCCGTGCATTTCCACCCGCCAGGCGCTATAGTAGGGACTCCTGCGCACCCCGTGCACCTCCACCCGCCAGGTGCTATAGTAGAGACTCCTGCGGCCCCTGTGCATTTCCACCCACCGGGCGCCATAGTCCAAGTAGTGCTTACCTATGCAGAGAAGATAACGCGGCTCTGGCTCTCAGTCAAAGCATAAGTTAAACTCGAACTCTTTTACCTCTCGTGAAACATCTCCTGAAACCAACAGATTCTAACGCGACCATTCACTGAGGAGACATAAATGAACCTATATCATCCGGGGGGCTCACATACACCCAGTGACAAGATGTTTTGACCTGGGGACGGCGGGATGTATGCGTGGGCAACAGTCAGCTCACGGGGTTTGAAGCGAGTGAGGTGCTATGCTCAAATCACTGACCAGGGTCAATATCGCCCTTAGGTGCAAATATGCAACCAGGCATGTTCAATAACTGCCCGGGATTTGACATACAACCTGTGTCAAGCGGGTTAAACACTCAAGACGGTAAGCCGTATGCGTGGGCAATAGTCAGATCGCGGGGTTCGAAGCGAGTGAGGTGCTATGCGCACATCAGTAACCGTGGCCAATAGCGCCGTGAAGTGCAGGACTCCACCTCGGCATGTTCAATAACTGCCCGGGACTTGACATGCAACCTGTGTCAAGCGGGATAAACACTCGGTACAGCAGGCCGTATGCGTGGGCAATAGCCAGATCGCGGGGTTCGAAGCGAGTGAGGTGCTATGCGCACATCAGTAACCGTGGCCAATAGCGCCGTGAAGTGCAGGACTCCACCTCAGCATGTTCAATAACTACCCGGGATTTGACATATAACCTGTGTCAAGCGGGATAAACACTCGGTATGGTAGGCCGTATGCGTGGGCAATAGTCAGATCGCGGGGTTCGAAGCGAGTGAGATGCTATGCGCACATCAGTAAACGGGGTCAATATGGTCCCAACCCCTAACCTGCAACTTGGCATGCTCAATAACTGCCAGGGATTTCCCGTACACCATGTGGCAAGCGGTCTGTACACTGGTGATGGCAGGCCGTTTGCTTGCGGAAGAATCAGATCGCGGGGTTCGAAGTGAGTGAGATGCTAAGTTGGAATCTTTCCCTGAGATGGCCTGGGAACCTAAAAGTGGTTTCTGCCACGCGATAATATTACGCTGGGCGAATACCGCAGGCACATTTAAATGGAGTTGTGAATAAAATATTTGCAAACGCTTGCAAGTCATACTCCACATCTGCTCCGACCCGTTAGGTCACAAGACACCTCGCAGGATGCCAGCGTTCAATCGGAGTCTCTTTTAAACTTCTGCGTGGGTATAGTGCACAAGCTTCCGGTGAGTCGCAGACTGGGTATTCCCACAGATAAGGGATGTGTGTGGTTCAATGCTATTGCAATTCGAAGACAAAATAGTGGTAAACTTCCACTTCAATCTTCACATCACCCAGCCCGAGCCGGGTTCTCAACATTTAGTAAATGTAGAGCTAAGGCCGGGTGAAGTGCATCCCTGCGTCCATGTCACACCCCCCCCCCGATTTCCAAAGAATCGAGCATCTTTGGTCGCCCCCCCCAAAGTGGTCAGGAATTCCTTAAGTATGGGGATCTTAAGTGTGGGGAAATCCTTAAGTATGGGGAATTATGTGAAATTCTCCAATCCTCCAAATGTCGATATGTATCAATGTATGGGTTTGTTTGTCCAGATGGCGTGCTGTGGACAACCGGAACGAACAACGCACTCCACACGCGACTCGGGCCTTGGTTGCTCACGGGGAGCCCAATCTTACCACCCCCACTGTAAGGGGGGGGCACAGTGGGTCTCCTGTCTGTCACCCCTCAGCCCGAGGTGTCACCAGTGTCCGTGGTCACGGTTGTCAGTGTGCTATAAAACACTCACCTAAGTATTTTATATCATCTTAGTATCCGAGAGCACCTGCCCCTGCGAGACTGTTCCGCTCCTCAACGCCCGACATATATATATCCTTATATATATATTTTCCACTTCTTGTCCGGTTATCGGCCACCACTTGTGGGTGTTCGTTGTTTACTTTTGATCCTTGGAGGGCGAACCTGTCAGGGTCATGACCGATGACATATGTGTCATACATGTCATATGTGTCATACCTGTCAGACACGTCATACCATGTCATGTCATGTCATGTCATGTCGGTCGTGTCATATATCATTATGACAGTCGGTCGCGTCATATATTATTATGACAGTCGGTCGCGTCATATATTATTATGACAGTCGTCAGTACGGTCGACAATGACTGTACCTGTCGTCAGATGATAATGTCACATCATCTGTCATTATTCAAGGAAAGACTTGAATGACCCTGTCATCGAGAGTTCGTACGTCGAACTCGAAGATGACAAGCAAGATACATCTTGAAGTACAAACAAGAACCATCTTTGCTTTAAGCATGTGCGGAACACGCATGCACAGCATGAACGAACTATTCGTGATCACCATGCTCGTGGTCGTTCAACCTATGTCTCGGGTTCACAACCCAATGGCGGTACTATCTATGATGATAGGAGACATATGGTATAAGATGAGGAAGCGTTGGGCTTCAAGCAGTTCTTCACTCAGAGACTGCACTCATCACCCGCTATTACGTACACTCGCATTGCTGTCCAACTTTGCAGTGTTTATTTGTATATTGATAATATATTCACGGCGCCTGTTTATCCAGCCGTATCAGATGGTATTCTCCTAAAACTCGTCAAGACACGAAAAGAGAACTCGAGTGTGAGTGCAGCGACAGAGATAGTATATTTCATATTGTTCGCAGGTTTGCAGGTGGGCGCATAAGCGACAGCGCTCGCAGTGATACTGAATATCTGCACAGCGAATATTGATATCTGCACGCTCGAATAATCGACAGAACAGAGTGCGCGAGGATAATCGTCGCATCAACAGATCGTATACAGCAGCTGAGCGTCATCTATACTGCGCGAAAAGGTGTGTATGCGCCAAACAAATGAACGGCGATCACATATGAGCGCAGAAGCGATTCGCAGCTGTAAGAAATCTATGTACGGCGATCACATATGCGCACAGGAATGATTCGCAGCTGTAAGAATTACGCAGTATGAGATGCGGGCACGGAAAACATCAGCGGAATCATGATCCGCGCGCAAATTAGCACTCGTATCATGTGCTAAGTATATGGCGACAAAATGTGCTCTTCATCAAACAGCGCGTACAATTGCGATACTCGTGATTGCAATAAATCACTTGCTGCGCACGATCATTATTTTGCAGTTTTGTGATGACGATGCCAATATGCAAAATGTCATCAATACACAGTCGTTATTGAAAGTTGCAATAATCATCTGCGCATCATATGCGCGCGTCACGATATCTTTTGCAAAATATGTGTACACTTACTGTACAGGGATAATCATGAACGGATGCATGATGACAATATTACAGCATGCCACACAATATTTTGATGACTGCCTGAGATATTGCAAATTATTCACTGTCAGATTTGTATACTCACTTGCAATCAAGAGTGTGAACTGCACAAATGATATGTGAATAGCTTACACACACACATATGCTCAGCATGACAGATCATGAATAATCATCAGCATTCATGCTTATGAGAAGCATAGTGCTGGAATCTGTATAGGCAGCCCTGACTGGGAGTCCCGGTGCAGGCCCCTATGACAGACCCCTAGGCCAACACTGGACTGCTGACTGATCTGTAGGCTCGTGCTGTGACACACGCTGTGTCACAGGTAGGCTAGACTCCGTTACCGTTGCGAGACCGTTCGGGGTATATCTAGCTTAGGGTTTATATTATTATGAGAGTTTATCCACACACAGTTCGAGACCCTCTGATATCTTGTGAACTAGGATATTCCGGTAGGTCGTGGCCCCATCCACGCTATATTCCACATTGCTTTTGGCCATGATTGGCTAAAACAGCCGCTTTGGTAGGTGGTGCGCACCGGCGCGTTTGGGTGCGCGTGGGAAGTTTGGGATGAGCAGCTTTTGAGTATTTGATCGGCGGCTATGGTGCCTATTCTCCCGGGGTTACGGTGGGTTAACCCACCGTAAGAGCAATTTTGAATGGCCTATAACTCATGCATAAATCGAGTTGAGGCATCGAACCTATGACTTGGGACAACTATTATGAGTGCTTTCGACCGTAGATACCATAATATAATGCACTCCGATTGATTTTGTTCATGAAAATGCTATGCCAAGTCGGTAGGGTCGACTGGTGGGTTCAGGCAATTGCTTACGGTGGGTTACCAAAAACCGGACGTATTGGTAGGTTCACCTAGGCTATACACCTCATCTCTGATGGCATGTTAAGATTTTTTAAGGTTCAATAATGTGTTGAGGCATCACGATTTATCACATGCATGCCCAAAGTCACTATATCTAACCTCGCTCGCACGATCCCGCACCAACTCTGACGAGGGAGAGAGACGAGTGGGCACACCACTCTCCTCGAGCTCTGCACCTTTCCGCATATCGGTCGGTTTCAAACATCCGTGACAAGGGAGACAGCACGTGTACTGTGCGTGGAGATGTCAACATTCTCAGCAAGGCCCTTCAGTGCTGCAAGAGGGTAAAACTTAGTGTTGGTCTTCACTAAAGCTTTCAAGTAGTTACCACGCTCTAGCAATAATACCGCAGCTTTCACACTGCCAAACCACGAGTCAGCATAAAATTCCTTGCCCTTTCCCAGCAGTTCCATACCGTCAACGACTCGCAGAAGAAAAGAAGTGGTTGCACCATGCTCAGCGCAGTAGCGTTTCAAGCGGTCGCGATCCTTGCCTTCTTGTAGTTCAACAAACACCATCACACGAACAAGACAGTCAGCGACAGACTTGAGTTCGTGCCCCAAAGGATCCGGCTTGCGTCGGACAAACATGAAACCAGGAAGACCGTATTTTGACAACCACCGTATCATGGTTTCGTCAGGATTCAAGAGATGTGAAGAACTGTACGTGTGTTGGATCCAAGCATTCCACGTGTCGATAAAACGCCGTACCCAACGAAACAAGTCTGGAGAGGGCGTCCCCGCCGGTGGGCCACACTTCTCACGAAATAGTGCCGTAGAATTATCCTGAGTTGCTGCTGAATAGCCTGAGTTGTATTCTGGTAACTCTAAGACAGAGATCACGTTCTGAAAATCCTTCTTAGATAAGCCGAAACGTGCGAGGTTATGGGAGGGTCGAGGGAAAGGAAGAGACTCTTTAAAGTAGTCCTCTCGAGGAAGTCCTGGATTGACTGCCATATAGAAGAAATCCCCTATAAAGACAAAGAATAAACCAAGTGTAAAGTCGCGATTGCCACTCAGGAAATGCTTTCCAAACTGCTGCCTGCCTCGAACAGTTATTTGCGCACACCACCAAGGAAGAATAGATACAGGAAAAAACACGCCAAAGTATTTTAGAAACGTTGTGCGCTCGAGCTCTGGCAGTGCATCGAAAACTCGCTGCCAATGAACTTTGGGATCCTCTGCAGTGAAGTCATCTTGTTCACGCTGGCAAGAAAGTACAGGAGCTTCCGTCCACGCCAAGGAATATTTTCCCAACAAGAGTTCGCCTAGCGCAGGTTCATGTTCTGGCGCATCCGGCAAGTCGTCACCAGCGTCGTCCATGTCATCTTCAGAAACATCTTCAACAACAGAGGCTACTCTATCAGTAACACGCCGGCCAATATTCCTGTGAGGCCTAGGGCGAACAAGTGGCGATGCTGGGTCGGCCGAGTCAGAGCCGTTGCCACTGCGAACAACAAGAGCTAAGGCAGTCTCGGTCGGTGCCTCCTCTTCGTCGCTTTCGTTCTCCGGTGGGTCGCCGACCAGATATTCCTCCACGAACTTCAAGGCCTTATCGTGCACGTCACCATCGTATTTGAACTTGACAGTGAAGCGCTTGCTCACTGCCTTCCCTGCGTCATAGCCTACTACCTCCGCGTCGAGAGGGTATTGTAAGGGGTCACTACACTTTTCGCCGAACTCTTGAAGGGCCCAATCCCGACCACAGGCACCTGCCGGGACGGAAAGCAAACGACCAACATATTTTTCTGGATTTCTGTTGGTTTGGGTTGTTGGCGGCATGAGTTTTGTGAGTTTCCAAAGCCGTGCTTGGGTGGTTGGTGGTTTTGACAGCTCCGTATGAGTGTCTAGTTGTTATTTTTCATGGGGTTAACCGCCTGTTATCGCACGGAGTACGCGGGAAATGAGAAATGCTTAGGGTTGGGTAACCCACCGTAAACCCCTCTTACGGTGGGTTAACCCACCCCCGGGAGAATAGGCAATGGGGGTTCGACCTGGATCGGACTTTGTCGACGCAATGTCCTTGTACGGTTTTCTCTTTGCCTTGATCCAGCAATCTACCGTTCCTTGGGCTGGTGACTGCAGCACCTTCGACCTCGACTTCGTCTTCCAGTGCCCCTCGCTGCCATGGTTTTACCGCTCTTCGCATGGCTGTGTACTCACATTCTCCCCACGTCGCTACCCTTACGCGCCCCAGCGTACCACCTCCCATCAGGCTCTCTACGTGATGGTTTCTACAAGATCCAAAAAGTCCCTTATGAGGGACTCCGACATCGATGCCTCCTTGAGGCTGACCGACGCGGTGCGCAACACGCCGACGGTCAAAACCCCGAATTTTGCGTATCCCGCACCTACTTCCAGCGAGGACGCCGACGTTGCCACCAGGAAGTATTTGCAGGAGCAGTCCAAACTCGTTGACGAGATCTACAAGCAGCGGCTGCATCGGTCTTGGGCCAAGGGTATCCGCGAGGATATCCTTGGGGACAAGAAGCATTATTTCAGCGGCACGACTGACGCGAACCTGCTCTCCGACATGGTGGTGCAGCTTCGTACGGAGTTCGCGTCCGCTGGGCTGGAGCTGGCCTCGTTCGATCTGGACGAGCCTGAGGCTCTGGTGGTGAGCAAAGTCAACGGCTTGCTCTACGACGTGCTCCAGCTGGTCATCGAAAAACACAGCAACGCCCACGTCTGGCTTACGGGGACGGACGCGTCTGCTGACCGGGATGGACGGCGTGCTCTGGTGGACGTCATCAAGCGCTGCGTTCCGGTGGCGTTACGGGAGTCTTTCCAGCAGGAGCATGCGGCTCTCAACTATCCCGCCAACGTTGACCCGCAACCCGTTCTGGCTCGGGAGCAGCGTTTGGTGCGAGACAACAAGGCAGCTGACTGGACGCCCACCGAAGCCACCAGGAAGCTCAGCTTATACACCCGGCTTGACCCGGTGTTCTACGCCGCGGTTAAGGTGCGCTATCCCATGGTGGCCGATCTTGCGACGGTTTCCCTCAGTGACCTTCGCTCTCTGGTGGTTGAGATTTACCAGGCATGGGCGGCGACGGAGGCCGGGAGGGCTGCCCTGACCAGCCCCTCTTCTGGTGGCGCTTCGGCTTTCCTCTCCAGCGACGAGCACCAGGTGCTCCTCGGCAAGATCCAGGAGTTGACTGAGCTGGTGCAGCGGCAGTGCGGGACGGCTCAGCCGGTGGTGCAGCGGCAGCGGGATCCGCCGCAGCGGCAGCACGGGCAGCGACCGCCGCAGGGACGCCAGCCGCAGCGGCAGGGGCAGCCCCAGCGGGGCTTTCGCATGGGTGTGAACAACCCACCCGCCGTGGGCTTCGATCGCGACGAGCAGCGGGCGAAACCGCTCTGTGTTCGCTGCAAAAAGTCCGGTAAGGAACTCTATCATTTCTACCGCGACTGCCCTCTTGGCGGTCGCCAACATTCCCCCGGCACGGCCGCGGCTTTCTGCATTCCCATCGACGACGAGGATGCGGAGGGCGTGCACGCCCTCGCCATGTGTGCCGTGTTCCAGGAAGCAGCGGATGAGGGGGCGGACGCCTTTGCCCGTGCGGCGACGGTGTACGGCCCGCCAGCGGTGCTTTGCGGGGGCGTTGTGGGGGGCATTGACGTGTCCGCCTACGGCTTCTCCGTGGACGCGGTGCCACCGGTGACGGGGACGCCCGGTGAGGACATCCTCCGACGGCTGGACGACCTCGCGGCGGAGGTCAACGCGGCCGTTGAGCCTAAGGTACACTACACTCACGCCTCCTTCCTGCCGTCTGGGGGTGTTAACGCGCAGGCTTCGGCTCTGGTGTGTGACTCTGCCGAGGCAGGTGACACACCGGAGGAGCAGGTTCCGGCAGGTGGTGCGGCGGCATCGGCATCCGCCGTGCCGGCCCCTGCTATGCCTGTCTTGGCGGACGAGGAGGAACTCCTGAAGCTCTACGGCTACAGCGAACCCGTGTCCCTTCAATCGACACGGGTGACCACTACGGCGAGCACGGACGGTGAGTTCAAGGGCGCTGTGGAAAATGTCAACCGCGCCGCGGTTGTGCCGGTCGATCTGACTGGCTACGACACGGACGCTTACGAAGACTTCGCTGACGGTAGCTTCCGGCTGAAGCCGCGGGCTCCTGCCATTTCGGCAAATCATGCGTCGGAGCCTGCAGCCCAAGCACCTCACTCTGGTGGTGCTCTGGGGGAATGGGGTGACGGTGCTCACCGCACCTACGGTTGCGGCAAGCCGCCATGGGGCTTCCCCGCTCAGCAGGGTTTGTGGGGGATGCCATTCCTTCTTTCCTTCCTTCTCTTGATTTCTGTCATGGGAGTGGGAGCTGCCGCCTACACGGCGGCCAATGAGATCGACCCTGTGCAGGTATCGGGTCTAGCTGCACCGCAGCCTGTGCTGTGCAGGGGTGATTTATGTATCTACTCTGGTATCACGGAGCTGGACCACGTCACTCTGGATGCGGTGCTGCACTCCCTGGGTGCCGCGACGGTGGCTCACCGGCCGCCTGACCCACTGGAGAGCAGTACTGCAATCGGCCACGGTGGGCATTGTGGTGACGGTGCTCCTCTGACCTTTGACCCCGAGTAGTTTACTTTTGGTTCTGGCAGTACACCACTTTTCTAGTGGTGTGCTGAGATGTACTTTGACCTCAACTTGGTCTTCGATCTGGTTTATGCTTTTACTTTGACAACTTTGTATTCTTCAATCTGACTTGCTGGTGCAGACCTTTTCAGTAGTTTAGCAGGACACTCATTGCCGGTATGCTTTTGCTCTTGTACTAGCTAGAGGGTTCCAATTTGTGTATCAGAATGGCACAGTTGGATTAGCAGTTAGGACCTGTCAACCTGGCTTCTACCCTAGCAACTTACATTTCTGACTCTCCTAGCCAGTCACCACCCACAGTGCTGGGGTGGTGTGCTGGAATCTGTATAGGCAGCCCTGACTGGGAGTCCCGGTGCAGGCCCCTATGACAGACCCCTAGGCCAACACTGGACTGCTGACTGATCTGTAGGCTCGTGCTGTGACACACGCTATGTCACAGGTAAGCTAGACTCCGTTACCGTTGCGAGACCGTTCGGGGTATATCTAGCTTAGGGTTTATATTATTATGAGAGTTTATCCACACACAGTTCGAGACCCTCTGATATCTTGTGAACTAGGATATTCCGGTACATAGTAATGTGTGCAAAATATGTGTGTGCGGAGATTTCAATCAATGATTACAGCACACACACATACACAGGCACATATACTCACTTGCAGCTTCACCAACATGCAGTACATAAAGAGTGCATTCAACATTATACCACATGTACATTATATGTTGAGTGACTGCAACACTGTGAATTGTGCATGCTTAACCAATACAGCTTGACCACGATACCAACTGTAGTATACATCGCACAAGCATTCTGCAATGAATGTTATATTTGGAATCCATGTTAGCAAAAGGTGCCTGAAGGTGGTTGTTAACATCATAATTAGCTCGACAAAGCCCTGACATGCATGTCGAGATACATGGGATGGACTTGTCGTTCTATGGTGGATCACTGGAAGGAATGCTCACCTGAGCTACATGTGAAATATACCCAGCAACTCATTTTGTAATGAGATCAATATGGAATTACAATAATCCCTAAACCTGATATATCATGCTAGATGTATACAGTGCATGGTATGCTGACTATCTTGCATGATGAATTGTCTAGGATATTGTAATATCCAGAGCATATCCTACTGCAAAGTGTGTAAAAGTTATCTTACACACACACACACAAATAAAAGTGCTAATCAATAAGCACTGCATGCATGCACACGCACTGCATTGTATGTATCGACATTCACTGATTCAAAGTGAATTGGTTAACTTAAATATCTACTATGAATATGATAATATGGATACCACTTTCCAAACACATGTGCGTGGAAAGTGTCAGCGATTGTGATAGATATGAGAACAGATAAATCAACATGTTGTAGGGCTGGATGGAGTTATCTCCAGACCCGAAGGCAAGATACTGCACCCATGAAACAGCTGGTAACTGTTGGGTGCAGTCCACTCGTCATTCCACATATCATCGCTGGAGCAACAACAACAACTACGTTGCATATTGACAGTTGATTCAGATTTGATCAGATCAAATGCATGCAACTCTCAGATCAGTATCTACATGACATCTGATAATAGTTGTTGAGGACAACACACACATACAAATGTGTTGTGTCAAATTGTTGTGATTGTATCAAGCAATGTCCAGATATGTTCTAAATAAGAAATATCATTTTGATAAATCTTAGAGCACAGACCTATGCTCAGAACAGATCATAGATTGACAAATATCACTAAAGTGGATGTTCCTAACTGGATGTTCCCACTTAAGTTGATAACTTATATATCATCAGAATGTACATTTGCTGTACATGGGTTTAAATCACTAAAACCCAGAAATGCTGTGAACCATAGATGTTGATATACAGCACAATTCACTATTATGCCATGAAAATTGTCATGTGCAAAAGTGAAGTAAGTTGCAGTAGTTCTGTAGCTTGCAACTTACATACACACCGAGATATGTCACCGAGGCAATATATCAGATGGCTGAAAAAGCTGTAAAATGGGTAAAAGAAACTCCACAATTAATTTCAAAATTGAAATTTCGACCCCATTTTATCTTAAATTATGATTTTATACCTATTAAGGTATCAGAAAAACATAATGCACATGGTCATATCTCGTGTAACACCCTAGATATTAGGTGTGTAACATATGGGGGTGTACATATTGGCTGAAAAGCAAAATCGGTCAAAATGTTCTACGTTGAATCTTTTGAAAATTTGGGATTGATTTTTTCCCCTATAAATATCGCATATTTAGCTATCAAATAACAATCCCTGAAAGGCACTACGCGTGTAACACCATGTAACACCCTAATAATTGAATGTGTGTGTAAGGGGTGTGACGTACCTTCTGAACACCACTCAACATTCAATTAGGTATTAAATGCAGTTTTGCTTAAAAACATTTGCAAAATATTTATACTGCTTATTTTTTACCTATCTTAGGGTTACTGATACCATGTAACACCTTAATCACATTATTGGGTATAAGGGCCACTGTAACCAGATATGCCCTAAAATGCCGATGTAATTTCGATAAACTTCGTGTTTGGCATTAAAATATCATGCTGTTTTCGACACAGACATGATTATATAATGGGCAACAACCCAAGAACTGTAACAGATGCTTCCTATATGGAATGCATGCTATTTATGAGGTATGGCACTTGACAACTGCCTTATATCACACACTTCCTTGAGGGGGGAAGAAGGTGGATATATATATATATATATACTTACCTCATTATTATGTACGAATGTACTACATGTATGTAAACATACCGATATACCATATATAACATATAAATCACACACACTCAGTTAGGCAATTAGCTGAAGGTATTTTTGTGCTGTGTTTTGTTTTTAGATGGTTACTATCGAAGAGGAAGAGCATGAGGTTCCTGATATCAACCCAGATCATTCGACTTGGTTTTTCGACATACTTGGTTCATACGATGCATACAGTCGGTTTAAGGTTCCAAAGTGGATTGCTGGTTATGCCGATACACTAACCAGATATGACCACATAGGCTATTATGACAACGTCAGTCGCATGAAACCAGATATGAGCCGGTACAAGGATCCTGCCAATGAGCCTCAGGCACCAGAAGCAGAGTATACAGAAGACAGTCCTCCGATGGTCTTTGTAGATCCAGATGCAGATTCAGTACCAACACCAGCTCCACCAGCTCCACCCAGTTTGGTCCCCAAGGTGAAAATGACACCACCTAGGGAATTCAAGGCAGGACAGGACGCAGAGGTCTGGTTGGATACAGTGGACAGATATTTCCAGTTCACTTATCCAGGTGTCAATGATAAGGATTTGATCACAGTGTTTCTTACTCTCATACAGATTAACGACAGACACTATTTCCAGGTCTTGGCACAACAGCCATATGTCACTTATGAGATTGTCAGATAGACATTCCTCAGACAATTTGGTAATCCTCATAAGAGATCAGTAGCCAAGAAACACCTTATGGCACTGACTCAAGGAACCCAAACCTTTGCAGATTATTTGCGCACATTTACATCACTGGCTTCTTTAGCAGCAGTTGATTTAAATGATGTGCTGATAAAGGACAGATTCGTCACTACGTAGCATGGATCCAGATCTCCGTAGACAGTTCCAACTCAGATTCCTGACAGAAGAGCAGAGGAACAATCTGTCGTGGCAAGAAACCACACAGATATTGCTTGATTTGAACTACGTCATTCACTCAAAGCAATCAGAAACCCTTCACTATCGGGGTCAGAAGGAGCAGTCATCTGGAGGTCCAGCCAAGAAGGATAAGGACAGAGGACGTGGCCAGAAGCCATATGACAGATCCAACAGAAATCGGAATTGGAATCAGAGTGGCAGTCAGAACTCCAATCAGAATCGGAACAAGGGAAAAGGTGGTAAAGGCAAGGGCAAAGGAAAAGGAAAAGGAAAATCACAGAATGATAGGACTTGCCATCGTTGTGGTCGTGTTGGTCACATCGAGAAGGATTGTTATGCCACCAGGACCGATGATGGAAAGGAGATCAAGGGAAAGCCACCAGCTCAGAGTCTTTTTCAGAATCAGAGACAGCCGCAGAAGAATCAGGGTGCTAAGGATGGGTCTGGCAAACTTGTCAATACGATCAACACCTTGGTCAAGGAACTGAAGAGTCAGCACTGCATCAATGCAGCAGTTGCAACTCCAGCTCCAGTTCCAGCTTCAGCTCCAGCTCCTCAGGGAAACTCTCAGGGTACTGCACAGGTACCGGTGTTGAGAGCACCCCGAGGGTAGATCAGCCTGAAGGTGCCACTGAAGCAAGTGGCCGGGTTGAGAGTATCTCAGAAGAAGTCCTTTCCAGTCTGACATTGCAGTTTCAGCAGATGGACAATCCCTCAGAGCACATCGCACAGATGCAGTCTCAAACAGCACAGCTGAAATCACAGAAGAAGCTGTTGTTGTACAAAGGGAAAGTATATGGACAGAGTAGCTACTCACATTTTGGTAGATCCAGGAGCCACATCGTCTTTCATCGACAGACAGTTTGCTGCTCAGCTTGGTATAGCTCCCACAGATTCTTCATCATTTTCAGTGGGATTGGCTGGAGGAAGCCAACTACCATGCACATCCTATCTTCCCAAAGCTACATTTTCTCTGGGCAAGTATAAGGATGCAGAAGATTTCTACATCATTGACATGAAACCATTCACTGTCATTCTGGGTCAAGATTGGTTGGAGAGGAGGAATCCACACATTGACTTTCAGACCAAAAATCTGACGATTACAGTAATCACTCACCTTTAAGAAAACCCGGCGATAAGAAACCAGCCAGCTTTGGGGGGAGGGGGGGGGTACCGAAGTTGTCGAGAAAAGCTGGCTGGTTTTTTTGAGCTATGGAATCCTCGAAAATAAGAAATATGGGTGCTGGCGCCGCAGGCGGAAAATTTTGAAAATGTTCGCCTTTTTAAGTGTTTATCATTGGACTTTTAAGAGAATTGCTGGCTGATTGAAAGAAAATACTTGCTAATTCTTACCGATTCCATAGGACGCTGGCGCTGGCGGGGGGGTACGCAAGTTGGTGGAATTAGCTGGCTGACCCCAAATCTCCGGTTTTCTTAAAGGTGAGTGATTACTGTACTAGGGAGCATTCATCAGGCTCCAGTATTCGCACAGTATTGTCCAGAGTTGAGCAGACTCCAGATTCGGATGGCCTTCCTGAAATGGAATTGGTCAGCGCCACCACCATGAGAAAGCATCTTCGTCGCATTCGATCCAGTGGTTCGGCTGAAGAAGCCGTAGCATATCTCTTTTTCCTCTCAGTGGTCGATGGTGAACTGGTCTTTGCAGCAGCAGACTCAGACACCACTATGGAAGAACCCGAGGTCACAGCAGCACGTGATCAAGTGAGAGAAGACTTTTCAGACATATTCCAGGAGGATCTTCCAGCTGGTCATTATAGGCCAGAACGGTTTGAAGGTGGTTATCATCGAATCAACATTGAACCTGAACATAAGCCACCATCGCAGCCAGTACGTACCATCCCAGTACCCATGATGGAGGAGCTCAAACGGCAAATCATTAAATATGTCGAGTTGGGTATCCTTCGTCCATCATCATCACCATATGGGTGCCCAATCATTTTCGCTCCTAAGCCAGGGGGAAAGTGGAGGATGTGTTGTGATTATCGTGCCCTGAATAACATCACCATAAAGGACACGTATCCATTGCCACCACACGACACCCTACTTGAGCAGCTGAAGGGAGCACGCTGGTTCAGCAGATTTGATTTCAACCAGTTTTTCCACCAGATCCCCATTCATCCAGACGACATTCATAAAACTGCTATTCGCACCAGATACGGTTCTTATGAATGGACAGTTATGCCATTCGGATTGACCAATGCTCCTGCAACAGCACTTCGTGTAGGAAACCGGGCATTCTTCGACTTCATCGACCAATTTCTTGTCATATTCATGGACGACACTATTGTATACAGTCCAGAGTTTGACAGCCATGTGAAGCATGTTCGACAGTTCCTCCAGCGTTGCAGAGATCATCAGTTCTTCATCAGGCCTTCCAAGGTGGAGTTGTTCGTCAGATCTATAGACTTTATCGGACATCACATCTCTGAAGCAGGCCTATCCATCATCGAAGACAGAATCCGAGCAGTCATGGCAATTCAGCCTCCAGTGTCTTATGGTCCTACCGTTGGAAAGCAGCCTCTACGCCGTATGGCTAAAGATGGCAAGTCATCCCTTCGGTCATTCTTGGGCATGGTCGGTCAATTTAGGAGATTCATACCAAAGTTCTCCAAAGTTGCCGAGCCGCTCAATCGTCTCCTTAACTTACTTGAACAACTAATCTCCTAAGTATACCTAAATATTCCTAAGAATCTCCTAAAAATCTCCTAAAAATCTCCTAAACATGTCATATGAACACATACTTAAGTATAAACTCGTACTGTATGTTAACATTGGGTTCTCCTAAAGTTGGGTAATTAGTGATTGGACGAGAGTATATATAAACTTGGTATAATTCAAAAGTTAGGAACATGACACAATATAAACCGATGTCACATTTAAATACGCAGCTTTGTTATTGGTCCAATGTTTAGGAAACCCTAGGCATCGTGCTTTGCTATTGGCTAGATGTTTAGGAAAACCTAATATGCTGCTATTTTATTGGCCCGATGTTTAGGAAACCCCAGGTATTGTGCTTTGCTATTGGCTAGAAGTTCATGAAAACCTAATATGGCGCTATTTTATTGGTTCAATGTTTAGGAAACCGTAGACACTGTGCTTTGCTATTGGCTAGATGTGTAGGGAAACCTAATATGCAGCTATGTTATTGGCCCAATGTTTAGGAAACCCTATGCACTGTGCTTTGCTATTGGCTAGATGTTTAGGAAAACCTAACGTGCTGCTATGTTATTGGTCCATTGTTTAGGAAACCGTAGGCACTATGCTTTTCTATTGGCTAGATGTGTAGGGAAACCTAATATGCTGCTATTTTATTGGTCCAATGTTGGGGAAACCCTAGGCACAGTGTATTACAATTGGCTAGATGTTTAGGGAAGCCATTGGTCCATAAATACAGTATGAGAAAGTCCTACACAGGTCCACGCCGCATACAAGTATGAGGCTATTGTTCAGCAGTTCAGCCATGGTTCAGCCAATCAATGCTCTCTAGCTGGGTCAGGCGATGCTGGAAGCCGATGCACGACACGCGTGCCGCGCTTGGTAAAGTGAATCGGGTGGTCTCATTAGTAACAGCCCGTGCGTACTTGATGAAATAGGTGCATGACGTGGTAGTGTGTACTGCCAGGGAGATCTTGAAACATGGCCTTGGAGAGGATGGCGGCACATGGTACGATGAGCTCTACACAATCCTTCTTGTCCACCACTGTTACCCCTTGCTTTGTACGGTACTCGTCCTGGATCTCTCTGTACGCAACGACCCGTGCCAGGCGACACACCACCTGCTGTGTTGCAGAGTTTGTCACAAGGTAATACGCGAGGATTTGTGCGTAAGGGTAGCCTGGTGGTAGACCTAGCTCGCCAAAACCACTAACGGTACCAGTGAGGGAGACATTGTAAGAGATTCGCTTGGTGGCTCGCATGTACTGGGAAGAATGCACCACCTCCGTGTTGAGGGACATCCTGAGGTACACCGTGATGTCACATTCCCCAGGCGATGCCTGCGCACAACTTGCCAACAGGCGATCAAGTTGCAGCCGCAGGTTGCATGGGAGAGTAGTGGACAATAGTTTCCTCCCTGTGCCCAGAAAATAACAGGGCGCCTCGACCAATTTTGCCGCTGGATCCGTGGCAGCTCTGACGGTGGGTTTGGGAAACAACTTCTCCGCCAAGACATCCATGCTGCGCATATTCGGGTTTCTGAAGCGGTAGTCCTGTAGGGCATCTTCGTCACAAATAGCGTTCACGATAGCCTCCACTGGATGTTTTTTCACATGGGAACCCTTAACCACTCCCTTCAGACGCTGAATGGCCCGCTCCACCCACAACTCCATGGCTGCACCGACCTCGCCCAAATAGTGTTCTTGCCGAAACAGATACACCACTGCCAGCCTCATGTTGTATGTGAGCAGTTTCAATATACCTGTGTTTTCCATGATGTTTGCATGCGCTCGGAGGTGATCGCGTGCTGCCGCTCTAGCTCCTTCCACCTCGGCAGTGCTCCACCCCGCGTGAGTTCCCGAAGCTCGCACATAGTGAAGCACAGCTCTGCGCAGCTGCTGCCAAGCGTCCTCCATCACCATATTCCACTTGGCGAGTTGATCACCAATCACCAGAGGGCTGTAGTAGATGATCCAGTTCAGCACGTCCTCCATTGTGTACATGCATGTCACACAACCAACCATCCAACTGGGTGATGTAGTATGTCCCATTATACACACTACAGGTCTCCGAGGCGTGGCACTCATGGCAACGTCAACTAATGCAGGTTTGCGATGTGCGTAGCGCACATCCCTGACAAGCCTACTTAACTCACCGAAATATTGCACAATGTCGTTGTACTTGCGGATGACGTCGTGTGGAGGCTTCACGAGCTTCGCCCGGGCTTGCATTTCGTCCAGAATCGTCTTGGGCAAACTGAAGGTCGCGTCGGGTACCCCTGGCACTTTGCCCAATAATAGCTTCCAGAATCTCTTCCCAAGCCCGTAGAACACGCAGTGCCCGAAGGGGACTGCGTATTGAAGCATGGGATCGAAGTACGGGATCAACTCGAGCGCACCGCGCCCATGCCGTCCAGTCATTTTCGGGGCTTCCCCTCCCTCGGTTCTAGATACCAACCCAGCATGCCCGTCTTTAGAAAGCATGAGGAGCTCTTCGTCCGCATACACCTCGGATTTCCCCTGCACGGTTGTCATTGTTAGCTTCACCGGCTTGGCATACCCCTTGAAATACATTCCCTTCCCGCCGGGACCGCTCGTCCCTTCGAACAGACTGTAGGCATCAGCCCGGTAGCTACCAACTCCCATAAACCGCCCCATTGTGATCCGCATCACCGAATCCGCGTGCACCATTCCCAAGAATACTTTAAGTTTGTAAGTTCTCTCCAGGAAACTGTCGTACACCTCAAACCCGTGCATTAGGCGTAGCAACTCGGCTTCAAATAGTGCCCATATCACCAGGGGATTCTTCTCCTTTTGCCGGGGGCCGCGTGTAAGCCACAGCACCCGATGCCACATATCACGTTGACGAAACTGCAACCATCCATTGCGACACCCATCCCACATTGCGTTCATCCACCGTACGCCATTGGTATTCATTTACAAAACAGCATTCGCATCACAGCAGGCCCTTCATTTCCAAAGCGTACCAAGATGTGCAGATCCTCGCACTTTATCACGCCAGCACCCATGGAATATGACCTGGTCACAAAGAAAGCAGTTGTTATACTATATACAGAAAAAAGAATACACACATCCATTCAGGTCGCAGCATCCGTGCTGCCACAAATACAACGAAAGCTGGGAAATCGAGGGTGATGGCGTCCCCATCGCACCCGATGTCCGAGTTCCACAGTTGGGCATCATCCGCGCCGGGAGAGAGGATCATCGAGCGGTACTCCGCGTATTCCACACCAGGATCGCCCCCCTCTGGAGGCGGCTCTACAGGTGTACTCGCTGACGGCGAAAGCAAGGCACCTCCGACGGCCTGATCAATACGTTCGGCCAGCGCTGCCGTCCAGAAGTCAAGTCCTGTTCGAGCATCCCGCCGGGCCCGTTGCTTGCAAAACTCCGGGTTACGCATCCAACGTTTTATAGTACGCTGCGGCGCGAAGTAGTAAAACCAATCCCGTGGACGGAGCTCATCTCGACCATCGCTGGTACGTATGACCTCGAACCGTTTCTCCTTACACGTGCGCACCGGCGCACCGTCGGAGTTGGTTTCCAGTATTGTGTCACAGGTCTGGTTCTTGTCCCATGAGCTTCGGTCGTCGCCAGGGGGGTAATGTCGGCACCAATTCACGCATACATGCACGGCGTGGTCCATGTGTGACCCGGTCTTCAGAAACTTCCTCATTCTATATAGACTTGACGGAAGATTGCACTTTCCAGGCCCCCCCATGAGCATGATCAAAACCTTCAAAACCCTGTCGAATGCAGGCCTCGACCAATGTTGCGCCCTTCGCAGCTCCATGAAGTAGCAAACCGCCTCGCCCACCGTCAAGTGGTCGGCGTCGGTATCCCCCACGAATAACGGGTCGCCTGGCGCCATATCTGTGTTCCACTCCTCCTGGTCAGGTACGACGTCGTTCACGTCCGATTTCGTAGGCAGGAATTCCTCCAGGTTCGAGCCGGCCTCGTTCCACAGATCTTCTTCCTCGCAGTTGTGCTGGCTAAATATCTACATCCCATGGCAAGTAAATCCAGCCAACAAGGGCTCGGGGTTTATTCCGGATTAACTTTGGGGCGAAAACTAGATTAAAAATGATAGTTCCTACTTTCGAATTAAATGACACGTTACATGTCGTCCGCGAATGTCATATAGAGTACCATGCGTCCGCGTATGTCATATAGATAGAGCGCGAGCGCTCCGTCCGGCACATGGTGACACACATGCGATGGTAAAGCTGCGAACGGAAGGTCAAAGGCAAAGGGGGGAAGGGTTTAAGATTTAGCGGCAGTAGGAATAGTTTTCAGAAGCATATGGAAAGTATTCTAGTGCTTCTGAAAACTATTCCTACTTCTTCTATATCCTAAACCCTTTGCCTTGCCTTTTACTGCTGCACGCGACCGGCTAGCATCTTTGAAACTTCCGAGTTTCAAAGATGCGTTTTGTATTTTGGGTGCACCCTAAAATTACAAAACAGCCGAGCGCTTCCCGTTTGTGCGGGATATTCACATTTATTCCATGGCATATTTCATATGAAATATACACATAAGCACGAAGGCATCGGGTTTTTGTCATATGGGTGCGCATACCCAAATAACAAATCAGCCGAGCGCTTCCCGTTGGCGTGGGGTATCCAACGCTTGAATGTTGAATATTCATTATAATATGAGTTAGCATGCGAGGTTGCGAAGGCATCGGGACAGAATCTACGAAACTGTCCTGTGCCTTTGCCTTTGGGTTTGGGTTCGAACGTGACACCCAAACCCAAAGATGCCAAACAGCCGAGGGCTTCCCGTGCGTCCTAGAGCACGAAACTTGGCACAAATACTGCCAAGATACATATCTTTAAGTTACCTGAAGCTCAAGGCTTCAAGTTACTTGTGCGCGAAACGCGCAATTTGTTTCTAAGGCAGATGTTTTGGGTTTGGGTTCGAACCCAAACCCAAAGATGCCAAACAGCCGAGGGCTTCCCGTGCGTCCTAGAGCACGAAGCTTGGCACAAATACTGCCAAGATACATATCTTTAAGTTACTTGAAGCTCAAGGCTTCAAGTTACTTGTGCGCGAAACGCACAATTTATTTCTATGGCAGATGTTTTGGGTTTGGGTTTGGGTTCGAACCCAAACGCAAAGATGCCAAACAGCCGAGGGCTTCCCGTGCGTCCTAGAGCACGAAGCTTGGCACAGATACTGCCAAGGGATATATCTTTAAGTTACCTGAAGCTCAAGGCTTCAAGTTACTTGTGCGCCCAACGCGCAATTTATTTCTAAGGCAGATGTTTTGGGTTCGGGTTTGGGTTCGAACCCAAACCCAAACCCAAAGATGCCAAGCAGCCGAGGGTTTCCCCTGCGTGTGCATGTGAGTTAATTTATATGAAATATTCCATGGAATACATGTGAATATCCCGCACAAACGGGAAGCGCTCGGCTGTTTTGTAATTTTAGGGTGCACCCAAAATACAAAACGCATCTTTGAAACTCGGAAGTTTCAAAGATGCTTGCCGGTCGCGTGCAGCAGTAAAAGGCAAGGCAAAGGGTTTAGGATATAGAAGAAGTAGGAATAGTTTTCAGAAGCACTAGAATACTTTCCATATGCTTCTGAAAACTATTCCAACTGCCGCTAAATCTTAAACCCTTTGCCTTTCCCTTTGCCTTTGACCTTCCATTCGCAGTTTTACCATGTGCACCTCGGAGCGGTGGCACCTCGGATCCGGCGAAATGACGATGACGACCTGTCTCAGGTCTGATGACATCTCGATCGCGCGGAATCAGTTCCCACTTCGTGCCCAATAACGTTTACCCATGCGACTGCGACATGATACACCCAAAATTAATCTAGAATAAGGCACTGTCATTCTTAATCTAGTTTTCGCCCCAAAATTAATCTAGAAATAACCTTTTGCCGCCAACAAGCCAGACCGTCGTCAGTATTTTGGAGAGAGTCTGCTAGAAATGTGGCAATCCATGACAAACAAAGATACCAACCCGCGCAAAGGAAACAAGAGAGCGCTAGCAGATTTCTAGGCATTCCCCGATGGGTGGCATATCGATGGGTGACGTGGCAAATACCTGCAGAAATGTGCTTTTCGTGACATCCGCCTCCGGCTCAGGGGCGTCCGCCGCTGCAGCAAGCAATTTCTGCACATCGTCATCCTCCTCATCTGCGTCCAGATAGTCCAGTGTAGACACGGGGTCACCTTGCACCACACCCTCGTCGAGTTGAATCTTCACCTCGGAAGGGACTCCATGTACACCGTGCATGCCGCTGTCCGGGAAAGTCATGCTTGTGAACACGGATGGTTCAACATCGTGTAGGGTAGGTCCTGTTGATGGTAGGGAAGTCACACGATACCTCGTGTCCATGCGTCCCCCATGGTCCGTAAGCCATGCATCGATTATTCCCAGAAGGTTCTTTTCGGCAGCCGAGGGAGGGCCTCGACATGCTTCTACGAGTTTCAGCTGCGCGCGCATTGTGCGTCGTATGGTGGTGCGGGTGCTTGCGGATCGCCGCACCATTTGTTCCACCTCCTCCTCCGTGAACG
>LGRX02014695.1:0-18727 GCA_001247695.2 Cymbomonas tetramitiformis | reverse complement strand
TGGATTGTTTAACACGAAGTCGTTGAATTTGATGCTTGTGTGTACCTTCAGCGACCCATCTGTCAACAAGGACATCTGTTCTCGTTCATTTAATGGGTCTTGAGTATCTATGAATTTGATATCGTTCTGATATCGTATGTCCGAGCCGATATGCATGGTCTCAAGCGGCGATTCAAGGCTGCCTATAGTTTGACACACCACCGTATCGCAAGTGAGTGTATCAGTCGGACCTGGGGTCGGCACATATGCTTTGCCGTTAATTTCTGTTACAATTAAATTGGAACCAAAAGCTGACATTATATATTATACACGATTCGTAATAATTTACGGTGGAGGTATTGAAATTAGTTTCATAAAGATTTGTGGAGGTAGATTATCTGCAGTCCGATAACCATACATTCCATTAACCGGAACTATGTTGTTATTTGGTGGTGTATTAGTCGGTCCGGTAACAATCGGAAGATTTGCTATTCTAAATTTGCTTAGCTTTCCCGCCATGTTGAAATCTGCAATACCGGGGTCCCCGCTTTGGCTTGCATCGAAATTAAATATAGCTTCAGTTCCTAACAAATTAATTTGAGTTCTTGCTTCCGGTACATTACCATTTTTACCATCACGACCGATTGTCATCCCTTTACCATAGAAATCGGTTGCCGTAACTTTAGTTGTTGCATTTAGATCATTACCAAATGAAGACATGTTGATATATATTAACTTATGAAAAAAACAAAGGTACAGGTTGCAACAATCGACTATTCAATGGATGCTCCATCGGGAAATGGAACATTTCCATTTCTTTGGACACTTTTTGATTGTGCCCTAAAGTATAAGATTTGTATCCAGCCAGAGGATGAACGTTGCTGATCCTAAATGGTGGATATGTGATGTCATTGATTGTTTTACACGGGAGTTGTTGCATCATAACCGGTCTAAAACCTGACATTTGAAACATCGTCGCGGTGTGAATCTGTTTGTCCACGTTCGGTCCTACGTTTTTTATCATAGTGTAACTGCTTAATCCTGGTTGTTGAGCCATATTTGTATACTATTAACCGCGTTTTAAAATACAGTTTCAATCACACGGTTTTGACCGATACGAAGAACTGCGGTCGTTTCGCAAATGATCATGGTTTCGTTTTTTGTTAGTACCACTTTTTGTAGATCGTCTACTGGTGATGCACCAGAAGTTTGATAGTAGAAGGAACTGTTTAAACCCCGAGAATCCAATCCTGTCATAGATCTAACATTCATTTCTGAGGGAAGATTCAAACGTACCATGGGAATAAATTGGTTGTTCAGCCAATCTTCATATGAATTAATTTTACATCCCGATAGCGTTCCATAATTGTCAGCTTTACCGATAGTAAGAAGATTGAATGCTGCAAGAGGGTCGACTCGATAGTTGGGCACAAACAAGTTGTTGATATTGAACGGTAGAGCACCCAATCCACCTGCTGAAAACTGAAAGTATGAGGGTAGGTAGGCTGTTCCACATGTATTTTCCAATTTGATAAGTCCTTTGTTTTTTTCTCTATAATCATTAGGCCTTTGCACAGCATATATGTTATTAATGCATTGTGAACTCAAAGAGAACCTTGTCGATTTGTTTAAAGTATCAGCACCTTCGAAAAAGGTAAAGTAATTGCAATATGGTATTTCTAAGAATCCATCACGCAGTTTGCTCTCAACGGCAGCATCATATACTCCAGAACTGAATGTGATCGTCTCTACGGTAAAGTAAAGTTTGTCCAATTTAAAATTGCCTTGCGATACTAAAGCTTCTTGAGCTTTCGTGTCTAATGGTTCTCCCGGTCCGTTACTTTTCATGTAGGCTCCAAGGACCTCGGGGCCTGCAAGGTACAGCCTTATCTGAATCGGTGGCAAAAGTGAGGTATCAATGTAGGACGGTTCAGCTTCACCCAAAAACGTTAACCATTGATTCAAAATGTATGGACGAGGTGTGCTGTAAAAGTCCTCGGCTACAGAGATTTCTTGATTCTTAAGAACCCTTTGATAAGTCATTTCTTTGCTAAGAGTGGTTTTGATTGTATCAAGTACGCAACTGACGGTGTTGTAGGATTGAAAACCAGTGGTCAATTGCTGCCCTCCGGCGAAAATTTCCATTCTTTGAATCAGTTTCTCGATGCCATTGGGGAGCGTCGTATGTAATTCATCATCATCTCCAGCGGTGTTTTGAAATGCTAAAGGCGTTGTACAGGAACCTAAACAATGCATGGCTAAACTCTTCATGTTTACAATTGAATTCACAGGTAGATTTAAAGTTATAGTTGAATATCGTGACGCTTCCGTCAAATTTGTTGTTTCCAATCTGAAGTAATTGGTTGAATACGAGTTCATTTTCGATAAGCCAAAGGCCAAAGACATTGGGAGGCTCATTTTTGTATATATATTATAAAGATTATAAAATATCTGAGAGACCAGCAGGTGCTAATTCTTCAACCTTAATGCTTAATGAATAGTTAATACTGCCGTCTGATGCTTGGGTCGGAGAGGCCAATGTGATCAGTCTTGCTTTAGAATCTGTAAGTGTGATTCTAAATGAAGTAAATTGAGACCCAGACACTTCAATAACAAAGTTATCGTTTGGATCTATGTATCTTATGAAATCTGTCGTTGTGTCACTTGGCAATAATATTTTCGCCCAGATATCAGAACTGATCATTTCGTTATTATTTGTAAAAGTAGAAAGATTGGTTGATTCAATATTGTGTGTTGGTAACGATGTTATCCTAAGGTACAATGCATCGTTGGTTTGAATGTTGCAAGGGTATATTGATTCACATAAGCTGTACGCTACAAAAAAATCTGTTTGAAACAAGTCTAAGAGCTGAGACACTGTACTCATACCTGCCGTACTGCGGTTAACACGGCCACCGAGTACTTGGTCGGAATCGTTGTATTTGCCTGCTCTGGAAACTGAGGTATTTAAGACGGCGTCTAAAGGAGACCCAGGTATAGCTTGAAAATCGCCGCTGATTCTATTCAGTCCGACTTTCACTCTTTGTGGTGCAGCAGTACACAATACGAAAATAGGGGTGCAGCAGTATAAACGAGGTGCAGCAGTACAAAATAGTAGTGCAGCAGTATATAAAACGAGGTGCAGCAGTAACATAAAATATAAATAGTGCAGTGCGGTATAAACATGGTGGCGAATAAAATAGTAGTGCAGTATTATAAACGAATATCAAGATGGATATTATTATAAACACAATTCACGTTTTGTCGTTATAAATGCATTGAGCGTTAACTGTTTATATGACAGTAAATATTTTTTGAAATCATTAGTATAAACGATAAACTTGCCAAAAATCTAAATAAATGTTTGCAGAAATATCCGAATTTTTATTTTCAAACGGATACAATTATACACGCAGTTAACGTTTTGTGGTTATAAATACTTTGAGCGTTCATTGTTCATATGACAGTATAAATGATACACTTACCAAAAATATATATATATATGCTAACAGAAATATCCGAATTTTATTTTCAGACGGATACAATTATACACGCAGTTAACGTTTTGTGGATATAAATACTTTGAGCGGTAACTGTTAACATGACTGTATAAATGATTTGGAATCATTATTATAAATGATACACTTACCAAAAAAATAAATATATATTTTCAGAAATATCCGAATTTTATTTTCAGACGGATACAATTATACACGTAGTTAACGTTTTGTGGTTATAAATACTTTGAGCGTTCACTGTTCAAATGATAGTGTAAATGATTTGGAATCATTAGTATATAACGATACACTTACCAAAAAAATAAATATATATTTTCAGAAATGGCCCATTAGTTGTTGATACAGGTGACATTACATTGACTGCAGGTAAATATCGTGGAGACGGTTCTTTGCTCCAAAACCTGCCGTCCGGGGCAAATCAGAATTTACAATCGGTCACTGATCAAGGTAGCACGACCAGTGTCGCCGATGTTTCATATACAAGTACAGGTACCATGATTGTCAATCAAGAAAAACTTAGTGGGAATAATCTTAGAATTGAAAGTGGTTCTGGTGGTTTTGGTAAAGTATCAATCGGAGAACAAACTCAAGGGTATACAAACGCCGACCACATTGGAGACCGTTCTATCGCTATAGGTAGGAATGCATTGTCCATCAATAATACAACCAGTAATGATACGATTGCTATTGGTTCTGGTGCAGGTAACAATAACTGCGGGTCATTTGTTGTGGCAATCGGTGACGATAGCGGTCAGGTTAACTGCAAAGATAATGCAGTGAATATTGGATATTTCTCGGGTGAATTTACAGCAGGCGAAAGTTCCATAAACATAGGTGCTTTGGCAGGGCAAAACTCTGCTCAGAGTGCGGTAAACACAGATAATACAATTGTTTTGAATGCAAGCGGGGTAGAATTAAATGCCGGTGTCGCAAGTAGTTGTTATATCAGGCCTATAAGAGCCAGTCCCGATCCAGCAAGCGAGTCACAAATGTTGCATTATGACACAGCATCCAATGAGGTGCGATATGGTCCTGTTTCCAGTGGCGGCGGTATTCCGAGTTTATCTCAAGTATTGGCTGTGGGCAATACCGGTTCAATTGCGGAATTGGATGAATTAAATTCTGCGTCTGTTATTTTAAGTAACTCGTTGAATTACGCTTATCCAAGTTCAATCAACTCGCTCACATTATCAGGCGTACCTTTGACACTCATTACAAAAGCGTACGCTAATACCACCCTTCCAGCAAATCCATTGAGATTCACCGGCGATGTATTTACATTTGTTAATAATACCGCCAATACGATTACGGCTTCAACGATTGTCACACAGGAAACAGTCCGAGAATTAACACAATATCGGACGGGAAACGATTTCCGAAATCAGTGATAACTATTGCGAACGGTAATCACAAAAGCAAACACCCGACGGCGAAGCCATATGGTATATTAGAGTGGATCGTTAAAACTTATTCAAATGAGAATGATAAAGTATTAGATCCATTCATGGGCATCGGTACGGTCGGTAAGGTATGCAATAATGATAATCGCAGATTTATTGGAATTGAATTAGATAATGTATATTATGCCGAAGCAACCGACATATTATCAAATACGCAGAAATGAAAAGAAGGTAACTATATCATAACTTCTTCATTTGTTATGTTATCAAATAGCAATACATAGTTGAATGAAAAGTTGTGAATATTATTGACAGCCAGATATGTGCGGTTTGTCCCGGTATAGAATATGCAGTTGTGTATTTTGTGAAGTCTAACCCTATATGATACCTTATCTAACCTATATGCTACGAAAACACTGTGCAATACTATTACATAAACACAAGGACTATTGTCAAGCAAAAATATTCACACATCCGGGAATTTCAAATTTATTTGCAAGCTTCAGGCAGCAGTCAAATAGTGCGAATTTAGGGTTTGCAACTCGGATTACCCTCGAGCTACTTGATAAGTGCCTAAACAAACGCCATAAAATTAATTAAATTTTCTGGTACTGTCACAAGTACCAAGCGCGCGGTGACTTAAAAGGGCACGCTATGTGGCCACGAGGTGGCATGCATGATGTCAAATTTCATTATTGGGATGTATCCTAAGTGGTCGTCATGCGTTGTGCCATTTGAACGTCTTTAACGCCAGTATTGGGATTCGATAACACCCAAGGGTGTGATAAAATGACCTCTCAGCATTTTTTGTAGTAATATCGGGAGCGGTTTCGTACTTAAGTTCCATGTGTAGAGTCCAAGTACGGCAACTTCTCATGCATGTAAAGGTCTTGAAAAATCGATATATGGGTTTACTTTTGATGTCATAAACGCTGGTGAGGCGATCCGACGTTATAAGATACTTATTTCGTAGCTTTAGTGCCACGACTAGGCTCCAAAATCGACGATAGCCCTCATACTTAAGGAATCTTGAGTTGGACCATTTGGTGGAGATGGGATGTTTAGCATGTCGCAGTTTCAGCGACGGGCAGTATGCCAACTGCCCCATGCTCACATCCATCATTGGCCATGTTATACAGCTTCAATTTGAGCCATCGCTGGGTTGAATAGAATCCCAAGTCTGTTCAAAAAGAAATCCGAAAGTAGCGCCATGATTTCGAAGACAAGTGAGACACCATTGTGTAACACAAAACTCCACCTTGTTGGCAATATGCATCCACTGGGAGGGCTACACGTAACCTATGGACCAATGGGGCATAATACAACTCAGTTTGGGTCGTTAAGGTAATGGTATATCATGGATATCACCATCAGGATGGAGGAGGACATCAAAAAAAATTCTAGCGTTTTGGTACTTGTGATAGTACCAGATTCGATTCTGGTACTATGACTAGTACCACTGGGCAGTAGCCATGAGGGTGCTGGTGACCTCGCCGCTGGGACTTCTGCAACGCCTCCACCTTCGACTGCAAGCTCCTCAACCGGCTATTGTCGATCATCGGACCAGTACGCCTGGGGTAAACGACCTCCCGCTTGTTAGATGGTATATGAGTGGTGTAGCTGTCCACGAACGTCCATTTGTCATCGTCCTCGTGCTGAGACAAACATTGAAACCGAAACGCAACATAGATGACTCACTTCAAATTCTGAATAAAGTAATTTCGGATGCCAATAGATACGACAAAGACCTCCACGTAGTTTACTTGGACCTCAAACAAGCATTTGACAGAGCTGAATTCTGGATGAGCAATTTAGCGCTGAGAAAGCTGGGACTCCCATCACAAATAATCAACATCATCTCAGACATTACTAACGATGCCTCTAGAATGGTACTCACTGAAGAAGGCCTCACGGATGAATGGTCCCTAGAATGTGGAGTCCCTCAGGGAGAAGTTTTGAGCCCACTAAGGTTTGTAGCCATTATGGACATTCTGGCAATTTGGTTAGCAAAAAGAGCAAACGGTGTAAACCCGACAGGATCCACATATGGATATGAACTGAGCTCGGAACGCCATAGACCAGACAAACCAGGAAATAATGTTATTCCTCCCTCCCAAAACCTATTAGAAAAGGACACCACTTTAAATATCTTTGCACGGTTCTTTTGTGATGACATCATTCTCGTGGGGAAAACTAAAGACGAAGTTCAAGACATGCTAGGTATAGTTAATGAATTTATGAGCTTCATTGGTATTCCCATCAATGTTAAGAAATCCAAATACTCTTACAGAAAGCGCATTAAACCTCAGGGCAAAACAGTAACGCGATATGACCCGTCCGATGACTTACTCATCTCAGGGGGTCACCTGGAGCCCAATACAAATGACTCAAGTCCTTCCATTGATTCGAAATGGATACCCCCTGAGTCACCAGAATTCCTCGATTTCGCCAACAGCAAAGAGGTAAACAGATATCTCGGAGTATGGTTTGCACTAAATGGGGAATGGGACAAACAGTCGGAAATCCTTATCGACAGACTTAAATCTACTCTCACATCCATCCAACTGCAACACATGACTCTACATCAGCTAAGATATGTTATAAATGCGGTTGTAGTTCCGAGGATGGCATACCCCCTTAAAGTTACCTCAGCAATTGCCAACTCCTCAAAGAATGTCGCAATTGAATTAGACAAAATGATAGCTTCGTTTATAATTAAATATTTGGGCTGCCCAGTTGACACCAATCACCAAATAATCTGGACAGCAGTCTGCCAAGGCGGGTACGGTATTGATAGTGTCTTTGATGTTGTAACCGCGTCGTGTATCACCGAAACTATGAACACCCTGTGTTCTGCGGATGAACACGAATATTGGCAACACAACCACACGGACCGTATCACTGATCCCCACCTCATCTCACTATACCGTAGAAATAGCAATCTATGGCTTAAAATAATAATTCAAAACATGAACAACGAAATGGGTAAAAATGTTATATCGGGTTTCCCCTTATCGCACTATGCAACCTACAGTCATACTAAAGACAAACGCTTTAACTGGTTTAGGCGCACAGGTCACATTATGGCAAAACTTGGATACGCTATTGACTCTAAAAATTACCCTGAAAATGAAGCGGGTGAAACCACATTAATCACCACCCTTCCCAGACAACTCTACATGTCGAGGAATGTTACCTCCGCAATACAAAAATACAACCTCAAGCACACAGGTTCCTTTCTAACTCCCTGCGGTGGAATGTTAAAAAACTGGCAAGAAAATAAATGTTTTTTCAGGCTGAATGGCAGTAGACCCCCTGGATGGCTAACCGAAATCGAAAAGGAAATGCTTCAAAACCCTGTAGATTTGGACCCACAGGCTAGATATGTCAAGAAACAATATAGAGACAACATAGTACCCCCCGACACGGGTGAATTTCATTGGAAAGGAAATGGTGACCGAAATTCCATCTCTCTTATTCACATTACCAATATTGACTTAGAGGCCATGTCAATACAATATACAGAATACAGTAACAATGCCATAAACCCTAATGTCTTTGTCAGAATCAAAGGTACCAACAGTCTCCAATACGACTTTGAATATAGCATCACCAATGACGGTTGCATCCTAATTCCAGCAGGTTCTATTTTTGAATATAATGACCACATGGACCCGCCCTCTTCTGTCCTTGCTACAGTTAGTGATATCAACTCACACTATGATTACATCTCAGACAGACAGTATGAAACCATTATTGCTAGAATGAAAAACAAAACTGCGGAGGAAGAAAGTGAATACAGCTGCCCTAGCGACTCGGAAGAAGAATTCACCCCCAACGCCGAAAAGAGCAAACAAATGGAAGACTATGATATGGCAAGCGATGGTTCCCTTTTTGCTGGAAAGAAAACAGCATGCAGTGGGGCAGCATATGCTATAAAAAACTTTGACAACGGGATGCCACTTGTACGGAAGATGAATATCCCCCCCTCAAGAACTTTCTCCGCACAGGGGCTCCTTATCAAGGAGGATATCCAAAACCCGAGTAGCACATCTGCTGAAATTGCGGGACTGCGATTTCTACTCACAGAACAAAAAGAGAAACTCCTCAAATCTATTACTCCAATGGTACATGCCATTGACTCCATGGCAGCAATATCTGCGGTAACAAAGGATGGCAGGTCCATGAGTGCTCGGGACAAACTACGTAAAGCTAATCGCAGAGATGTGCAGGCTGTTCGCCTACTGCTAGAAGAACTTGGCTTCTACAGTGAAGGAGACCACAGTAAAATCATCCTTAAATGGATTAGGGGGCACAATAATGACAAAGTCCACGACAGAGTGGACCGTACTGCTAAAAGAGCCTCATTCAGAGGGGGCTGTTTTGACATCTCCCGCTACGACCCTGCTGAGGAACTACCCTTCTCATTATTCTTTTTTGAGGTCCCTATTTTAGGCGATATACGTAGTCACATCAGAAGAATTCAACGACTCTCACACTATCATAATTGGAGAACCCTACAGTCCCAAGGGAAGCATCTGAGAATGCTCAACGAGAATAACACTGCCCCCACCAAAGATATTTCCAAAATGACACCTAAAGCTTTCACCGCTTCTAGAAGTAGAGAACTCCTGGGTCTTCAAGCCTCTCCTGCACGCTTATTTAAACTGGGGAAAATCGGGTCCGAAAACTGCCCCTACTGCCAACAGAATACAAAATGCACCTTCGAACACATCCAACTCGAATGCCCAGGACATAATGATAGTTTGTATAACCTTAGAACAACCCAAGATATCGAACTAAGGAAAATCATCGCTGAAGAAATCTCAGAAAAGCCTAAACTTCTAAACCCTGGAAAGGGTACCACATACATCAGAACACAACCATCGAAACTTTTTCCACTTGCTGACCTAAGACAGGAAATGAATGAGGAATTATACTTACACGCTCTCCCGGAAGCTAGCATGTACCGTCCATCAAGTTCAAAAAAGAATACCATTGCTGTGACCGCAAAGCCCGAAGTGGACCATGTTACGGGAACAATTAAATATCCCGAACTCCAATATGTCCAAAAGAAAGAGTTTTGGAAACTTTTGGCTTGGCACCGCCTTTCCAACAAAGCAGTCCCATGCTCACTTGCGGAGTACTCGAATAGGAGCACACGATATCCATGAAGCCCTCAATGCATGTAAGTTTGAATCGGGAGACCCTAAAAACTGCTATGCAATAAGAAGAAGCCTCTTAGATATTTTGGTGGATGACAGAAACCTTGACAAAAACGGCTGTGAACTTTTCTCCAACCCACTAAATGCCCACCCTAGAATTTACTCGAGAAGATGCATACCCACCACTAGAATGAAAAAAGCCCTCAAGCCCTTCTGTTATCATGGGAAAATCGGTTTTGATGGCCTCGCTTGGGATGCCTACGTGGATCCGTTAACAGGCATTGGCAGAATAGTTTACGGAAATCCCCCCTTTGATGGAAAGGAAAAGGGCAAATCTTCGGCGGTTATGACTACCTTGGAAATGGGACATAAAGCGGCCAACACTGTACCCGGATTTTCAGGAACATGGATTCTTCCACTGTCTCCCAAAAACCAAAAAAGATGGTTTGATAAAGGATTTAAACTTGTTTTCAGATTCCCGCATAACACTATTCCATTTATCCCACATGGTTATTGGACGGGTGATGACCCCTACGTTCTCCCAGGTGGCGGATGCTATAAGGATGATTTTTCGGATGTCGTTATCATAGCTATAGACAGTGCACCCAGCGATACTCAACCAGCCTTTGACTGGAGGCCTACACAGAAAAAGATTGCTAGATGGTTCCTCAATGTCCTTCCTAAGTCCAGAGTCACGGAGAGGAGACTAGAATACACCGGAGTTAGCCCTGATATTTGGAATGAAGTTCTGAACGAAAGGGACAACGTACTCCCTTCTTCGTTGTGCCCATGGCCCACTCAAGACCCCCCCTATCATCAGAATGGTGCTGAGCATTATTATGGCGGTCACCATGATACGACAATCACCAATGCAGCTTCTAAGCCCTTCATTAGCACCGTGAAATGGCCCAAAGCACTTACACTCATGGGGTACCTCCCTCCTCTTTTCGGTACTGTCCTCAACACGATAGGTGTTCCCCGTGGCAAGATTAAAACTCTCCTTAAAAAACTTTCAAGAATCTGTAGGCAACACACCAGAAATAGGCGAGACTTGTTTCTGTTAAACACCCCCACCACCTTGAACACTGACCCGCATACAGTTGACATCCTGGGCAATGAGACCATGACTGAAACAGAAGCTGTGCAAAAAACAAATGACTTTCTTCAAACCCTCCTGCAATAATTTGCTGGAAACAGCAGCTCAGGCAGTGAGGACCCGCTGCCGACGGTGAAACAACGGATGACTAAACTCGGATATACAAACGATATATACCCGAGATGAGTGACACAGGCTGACCACCGAAGATGACATACAGGAATGACACTAGACTGTACGAACTAGTCGTAGTGTCAATTCCAGCACACCACCTCATCTGAGGTGGACCAGCTAGTGACACTCACCACCCTAGCTACTAGAGTTTACAGAGAAATGTCAAAATGTTAACTCTAGGGAGCTAGTCAAAGTCACAGGTGGCAAGATGAATGTACAGGCTAGCAAAATAATACTGCTAAGCCTAGGAAATTGCTAGGACCATTCTGGTCTGCTAAAATTAATGCTCTGCCAGCTAGTGGTGGGTGAACCCACAATCCTCGCCTGTCTGCATGTGATGGAGAATGTAAAAATAAGTCTGCCTGTCGGTTTAGCTTTTAGCATGCTGCGAACTGAAAAGGCCTCTTGCCTGTAAATTGCTCGTCTTAATTGTGAAAAGCTGCCCGCAAGTGGTGAGACATAAAACAGCATCCTTCAGCCCAAAACTACAGCAAGTGGTGGAGAATTCAAAAGGAACACCGCCTGTCTGTTTAGAGAAATTAATAGTAGCCATCACTAGAATCGTAACTAGCATCTTCCTCAGAATAAGAATCTCCATCATAAAATTCTGCACCACCAGTTCCAACGGAATCGTGGGCTCCTGCCTCCCAGGCAGCCCACTCCTCTGCGGTGTACTCGATCTCATCGTCCGCAGTAGACTCATCTTCAAAAGAAACTGCGTCTACATGAAACTCGCTTTGCGGTAAAAATTCCTCCCCAAGTGGGGGCTCCAAAACTCCGCCATAAGAGTCGCCCTGGAAACCTGTGTCCAGGGTTTCATCCTGTTCCAATCGATCGGACGAAAAATGCGGAGCGGCCAAGTGGCCATCTTGCTCCTCCTCTTCCTCACAACTGCCATCGGAATCGTCGAAATACCCAAGTGGGTACTCCGATTCATCCTCCTCTTCACTAGATAAACACTCCTCGAAATCGCGGCTCAACCCAGAGCCCATATAGGAAGGCGCAACTGGAGGTGCATGAATGTAATGAACTTCTGTCCTAACAGGAGGGGCCTGTTGGACAGTGTCTCTTGCCCTAGTGGCACTAGGGAAGGGTCGAGTGGTGGTAACTTGAGTAGAAATCGATCGGACGCCCAAAAGTGCCTCGCCATCGCCAACGCCTTTCTCACAAAGTGAAGGTCTAGAATTCTCGGAATCTACGGTTGCAAGCTCAACGCCCTGGACACCACCAACCGGTGTGCCAGTCTCTGAAACAATAATCTGCAGAGAAATTGGTGAAGAATCCGCTGAGGAAACTGCCGAAAAATCCGAACTCCGAAAATGTGAGAGAGCGCGCCCCATAGAGGCACACAATGACAACAGCTGCGAGCGTTTGAGGGTAGAGACCCTCTCCTGTAAACTATCAATAGTCGCCAAAAGAGCAAGAAGCTCCTCACTCGAAGAAAACTGCTGTGAATCCATCAAAGAAAACGAGATCTAACAATGAAATAACGAAACAAAAATCGTAGGAGTCCACCCCGTCGTAATCGCCCAAAGCCGAAAGCAGTCGTTTCCAGAAAATCTGAAGATTTCGCTCTAAAGCGCCCCACAAGGCGTGGAGACGCTCAACCGAAAGATAGGGCGGAAATAAAATAAAATTCTACGCTAAAATTCAGTTCACGCAAGCGTGAGAAGGACCATAACCTGCTAGAAACAGCAACTCAGGCAGTGGGGACCCGCTGCCGACGGTGAAACAACGGATCACTAAACTCGGATATACAAACGATATATACCCGAGATGAGTGACACAGGCTGACCACCGAAGATGACATACAGGAATGACACTAGACTGTACGAACTAGTCGTAGTGTCAATTCCAGCATAATTTTCAAAAGTCTTGCAATAAAAGATGGCTCTCTGTCCTATAGGGGAGGGGCCCCCCCCCTCTCCCCTCCCCCACCACCCCCCCCTCTCCTCCGCCCACCCTGACCTCCTTCCTCATCGTCTCCAAATACCCCCTTAATTCTTCGACTTCCCTCCCCACCGCCTAGTTTCAGCCACCCCTCCACTCACCCGGCCATGGCTGCTTCTCCATCTTCTAGAGTTTTTTGCTTAGCACCTAGCTTTTTCTCTAGATGTCACCCTGCTGAAAAGTGGGTTGAGCCCCTTTGTGGGCGCGCTATAGTAGAGGGAGTAGCCCCTAGTGTTTTCACTAGCCTGCTTTGCAGGGTTACCGCACTCTCAGGACTTTGTCCCTTCTGCTAGCGTAAATGTTTTATTATTATTATTATTATTGCTCATCCACGCGAACGATTGCCAGAGCACAGGTTCAGAGAGAAAACAACCTTTCAGGAATCGGCTTTTTTCCCACTTACCGGAAAAACGTTGAACAATCGCCTAGCCTAAGCGTGGAAGAGGCTTCTCCTAACGTTCGACGTTCGGCCTGTTGTTGTCAAACGCACATTAGGGATGTCGATGATCGGTGTGCCAGGTCTGTGCGAACAGCCGCAATGAAAAACAAAACAAGTGCGAGGGAGGAGGATGGGTATGGCAACGAGGAAGGACTGGGATCTTCGACGCACTCTTCGTGAGGAGCTCCACGCGGATCTCGGGTCCCCGCACTTCAAGAACAAGATGAGCGTCCCAAAATATATTTGTAAGCTTACAGGTATCGCGCAGGCTCCATTGAATAGTTAGTCACAGGCGAATGAATAGTTTGACGGGAGGAATCCTTGGAATATCCACGGGAAATTTCACCAGCAAAAAGTAGGAATCCTATGTTCGTCAAGGACGCTCATCTTGTCGATAGGACGTCTATCGACTTGGTTATCGGCATGCCGGCGAGCGGGGTCATGACCGTCCCCGCTGGGCGGCGTTGCCGTCGCGTCACGTCACGTCATCACGAGCAGCGTCATCACGAGCAGCTGCGGGAGCGGGAACGCTCATAGTCATTACATTTACCGGGAGCGGGACGCCACCCACGCGTCATCGCATGGCATGTTAGGATGCAAAAAGCGAAGCACTGTCGCGCACATGATCCTACGGTCAGATGGCCTAGTGGAGATCTCTTTTTGAGATCGATCCGCCGAGTATTACTGTAAAGCCGACCCTCGCGTGTCGCAGGCCGCGCTGCGGCCGCGCTCGGAGAAACTCTCTACTCTGGGGACAAAAGTAGAGGTTTGCAAGTTAGGTTTTTGGTGAATTAGAAGAGAATGGGAATTTCTCTTTTCTCCTCTTTTTTCTTCCCTTTTGAATTGGGAAAGGGAGAATTTTTCGAGGAAGGTGAGGGGGATTTTCTCACCTGAAATTATATTCATATTCTTCGTACCATGTTCTTTGGGAAAAGATTCTTCACTTTGTTTTTTTTCGTAAGTATCTGGTTACAATTTGGAGAGTCTAGTAGAACGCGCTTCTCCTGGGAACGATTCGCGGACGAGCAACAAGCCTTGAAGGCCACCGAACGCGGGCGAAATGCCTCAGTGTGGTTTGCTGGAATAAGAAATGTACGCTCTGCTACCCTTCTTGGAAAACATCTCAGTCACAAATCTGTTTTCAGCAGTCCCAGTTTTCAAATAATATGAACGCTGTTGCTGCCCCCTGGACACTTAATCTCACAAAGGAATGCCACCCTACACTTTTTATTGAGCTATGTTGCTTTGGTTTTTCGAAATCTATTTCGCTCTTGAGAAAGCATTTGTTGGGTTTCAACTTTTGTGCTGCGAGTCCATTTTTTGGGATACTTATACTCGTTGCCAATTGTTGCGGCTGACTGAATGACTGTGTGTGGCCAGCCCACTGAAATAAAGCCAGCGAGAAAGAACACTGGGGCTGTATTCAAGGACCCGAAGTCGTTGTCCACTAAAAAGAATCCCCTTTATGGTGGCGCAAGCGGATTGGATACATCAAGTCATGTTGCTGGGGATGAAGCTGTCGAACCTGATCCAAAGACAGGTTCAGTACTCCTTCTGCATATGCCCCCGTTCGTGGGGCAGCCTATCTTTCAGTGATAGTTCTCTCCTCTCTTATCAGTTTATTACAAGCAATTTTCCTGCTTCATTGATTTGGCTATGGCCTTGACGACCTTGAGTTGCTTCAATAGCAAGTGAAAAGAAGACATTGCAGTTCTTTTGGGGGCATTTTCCTCCCGTGCGAGCTACAAACCAACACTAAAGCAAGTTCACTATATTTCACGCTTGCGCAGGCACAGATCACGCTGATGCTTACAAACCCAGTGGTGAGGTGTGCACTCCTCCCTAAGTGCCTAAGTGCCTAAGTGCCTTGGTGTTTGGTGAATCCCTATGTTCAAAAGTACGAAACGATCGTGAAGCAGGTATAGCCTTTCAACTCACGAGAAGTCAGGTTTCGGAGGATTCGTTGCTTTGAGTTCTAAAACGAAGGAAGGAGTCGAACTTCTGGGGCTTGCGGTTGACCTCTTCGCGGGCTCGGTGCAGCTGGCTCAAAACGTATACCACAAGACATTTCAAGACGACAGGAATCAGTGGGACGTAAGGTGAAGCGAACTTCTGCTGCTTCCCCACCCCTTTGATCCACTTTCAAACATGACCCTGTACAGTGTCAACAGCGCCTATATCCTTCAAGCAGCGTGTAGGGGGTCCCCGTAGGGGCCACCGAAGACTGGGCCAGGGTCCCCTACATATAGTACGTGGAGGGGCAGACAGAGACGGCGCCTGGGTCCGTGTTACTTTCCCTGCAATCTTTGCTGCCCTGCCGAAGTCACGAGCTTCACAGAGTTGCCCCGCTGCTGTATATGTTGTGCTTTAGAGTGTGCTTCCTACAGCAATATATGCGGCTACCAGTATCCTCGCGGCATCGGCATTCTCTGCCGCTTGAGGCTCAACTGCGTGCTGAATGCCCGTCGTGAGTTTAACACAAGAAAGCAAAAATAAATACCGATATGCAACACTCAGATAGAAATTCGGCACTGGCACATCTGCAAAAGAAACATGAGTAAAAACTAAAAACAACTTTTCGTTTTTAAAAGATGGCTTGTCACTGACTAACTGTCCTTTCCTTTCATTTTCTTGGCACCCGTCATACCCGAATAAGGCGAACTCGGGCAACAGCTTTATGCTTTGAAAGGCTAACTCTACCCTAAACCCCCGACTGTCTTAACAAGACGTGAAGGCAAGTGTGTGTACCATCTCAAGTGGTGACGGATATTTCATGATTCTCCTATTCCTAATCTTCCAGCACACTTAGTTGATCGGACTGGGGTGGTTTGTCACTGCTGCCTTTTGCACGGATGGGCCTGCTCATAAGCGATGGAAGCTCTCCGGGGGCGAGAGGTTCACACTGCCGGAGTTCGTGCACCTCAAGTGGCATCGCCGGCGGATGGGAGTGGATGCACAGATTGGAACAACAGCGCGGGGCGCCTCCGGGGAAGTCCTTCGTGACCACGCTGGTGAACCAAGTGCTCGACGCGAAACCAGACGATGTGCTCAGGGGCAAGATCGATAGGATGAAAGAACAAATTGGGTTGATGCAGCCGCCACCCCAACCTCCACCCAGCCCCCCAAAACATCCCCCTATACCTCCTCGACCATCGCCCCTCCCAAGCCTCCACCGCAGCCCTTCCCCCGCCTACTCCCTCCCCTCCGCCTCGCTTTTACCCCCGAAACCACCCCCGCCATTACCCTACCCACCCTTTGCCCCAGCTATGTCAAGTGGCGAGCTGCTCTTGAACCAGGTGCCCTCTACGCCCCTTCCCAACCTTTTTCTGTCTTCCTCTACTGCTTGGGTGTGCTTTCATCCTCAGCGGCCAGATGGCAGCACTACAAGTGGCTCCACCGACGTGGAAGGTATTCCTCTCAAAGGCCACGTGGCAACACTTTAAGTGTCCCTGCACTTTGCTCTGCTCTCGGAGGCCACATGGCAACACTTTAAGTGTCCTTGCACTTTGCTCTGCTCTCGGAGGCCACGTGGCAACACTTTAAGTGTCTCTGCAACTTTGCTCTGCTCTCGGAGGCCACGTGGCAACACTTTAAGTGTCCCTGCACTTTGCTCTGCTCCCGGAGGCCACGTTGGAGCATACCGAGCAGAGTACCTAGGGCGGTTTTTATTGGAGATAATTGTTTGGTGGACAATGGGCGGAATAATGCATGCTAATTCAGATCCGGCTGACGGAGGAGGTTTCAACGATGACGTCGCGGATGCGGCAGCGCACCAAGAAGAAGCTTGATCCCCTCGATGTGCTCAGCGCTGGATATGGCACCGTCCAATGCGAGATTCTCATCAGCGAGGTGTGCAACACCCAGCACCCCATTGATGCGCCGCACGCTCTGCTGCGCATGGCCCCCACAGCCCCGGGCTGCTCCAAGATGGCGCGGATGAGTTCCTGAACATGCGGGGGTGTACGAACAAGAACTTTATTGGCATTGCAAATGTTTCTGGTTTTATTGCTTGCTATGAGGCGTGATTGCTCCGTGTCGTCCCTGGGTCCCTGGCGATTGAGAGTGCTTCGATGACTTTGCCGCCTGCTGTGTTTAGGGCTAGGTGTGCGCCACACCAGGTGGATAGTTTCCTTGGCCAAGGTGCCTTCCTCGGAGGCAGGGCTCCAGGATCTGAGTATACCATGGAGGGCACAGATGAAGGAAGCTGCAGGGTCTGAGTATACCATGGAGGGCACAGATGAAGGAAGCTGCAGGATCTGAGTATACCATGGAGGGCACAGATGTGAAGGAAGCTGCAGGGTCTGAGTATAATTATGGAGGGCACAGATGAAGGAAGCTGCAGGGTCTGGAGTATACCATAGAGGGCACAGATGAAGGAAGCTGCAGATCTGAGTATACCATGGAGGGCACAGATGAAGGAAGCTGCAGGGTCTGAGTATACCATGGAGGGCACAGATGAAGGAAGCTGCAGGGTCTGCACGCCTGTCTGCATGTTGTGGTCAAGACTCGTGGCCTTGTGCGTGTTGTTGTGGCATGAGTGAGGGACGCCGAGCTCTTATTGTGAGACATTCGCTGTGGCGGTTGAGCAAACTTTAGGCGAATCTTCTCCTCTCGGCGCCCACCGCAACAGAAACATGTTCTGATTGTGGTACCGTGCCATGGCTCCGCCCTGCTCTTGCACGCATCTATGTCCACCGAGGTACTGGTGGGATAACTTCGGTTGGCGTGCCATCAGCCGCTCAGTGTGCTATGAGCGGAGCTGGTGTTGCGGCAGTATCTGGCTCACAGACGCATTATTCCCGTGGGGAGCTTACCTTCTCTGCAGCTCTTACAGAAATGGGTGCATAGTGGTATATCTTCATACCCCCCCCTCCCCCCTCTTCCCTCTGCGCGAGGCCTGAATCTGCTGCGGGTGCTTACGGTGCAAGGAAGGTGCTGGTGGATGGAGCGCGGAACACTCACCTGTGTGACGATAAAGACGCTCGTTTTAAGTCGCTGCCCCCACT
>LGRX02014694.1:0-11604 GCA_001247695.2 Cymbomonas tetramitiformis | reverse complement strand
TGGAGGGGGAGCTGGAGGAGGCGGAGGCACAGGAGGCGGAGGGAGCATGGGAGGCAGGGGAGGACCAGTGGGCAGGCCGGACCAGAGACTGCAGCCGGGGAGAGGCAGAGGAGGCCAGCAGATAGCCCCCAGAGCACCCAGGCGGAGAGACGCTAGGCGCGGCCCGGCGGCTACACATGGCGTGTTGGCCCCACAGCGGAGGGCAGACACCCCTCACTACCTTTCCCGAGCACAGGCTGGAGCACAGGTGGGCCCACGGACGACGGCACGGACGTTGCAGCCACGCAGCTCAGGACAGAGACACTCGCACCCAGATCCCATCAGCGTGGGCGGGCCTGCCCCCCACGTGGGACAGCAGATCCACCAGCAGGGGCCTGATGATCAGGGATGGACGAGGATCCCGCTGACAGCAGGTGGGGCCAGGTCCAGACAGCGGGCGGAGTTGATGGCGGACACCACTCCCCCCCCGGCAGCCACCAGACCTCGATACAGCCTACTAGAGGACCAGGGGGGCGCCGGTGAGACATCGGGGGCGAGGTTATTTGAGACTGGGCAGACGGAGGACGGCATGGGGACTGGAGGAGAGAGTGAGGCCCCACTCCCACCGGGCAGAGATCAGGAAGCACCCCTAGCTGATCACGTGGGTACTCATGCGAGAGAGATCCCACTTGCCTGGGACGAGGATGTGCACATGGCCGCTGTCTCTACTGCCCAAGACCAGCTTGATCCTGCTGCAGATGCGGAGATTCAGTCCCACCCTACGGATGTGGGATATTAGGACAGCATTGCTAGAGCCTAGCCTGACCCCTTTGTTGAGCACTGGTCACTTCCTTGTGTCAGATGCCTTTCTTTACCTTCATGGTCATTTTGCTATTTATATGAGCCATAAGGCAATTGGAGCATTCTTTCCTTGCATAACTGATAAAAAGTCCCAAATACCGAACAAAATTGCTCTGCTTTACCCAAAAATGCATTTCGCACAACGAGCTCTCCGAAAGTGTAAGGGCACCAACCACATCACGAAGCATCAAAATTAACATGCCCTGTTTAATTGCCACCAACCCTTTTAGTTGTAAAGGCAGACATCCCGTTAAGCTTAATTATTGCTTGTCATTGGCTAATCTTCCCATAGACCTCAAATCAAGAGCCGTTGCTTTAAGCATTCTTTCAAGTTATGATGACATGGCGCATTGTTGCACCTGCTATATGCAACAAAACAACCTAGGTACTTGGGTTATGACTTATCATATGATGGCTTTCCTCACCATACAAAATTGGAGAATTTATCATAAATTTGCCCCTGGCCCGAGGACCACGTACCGCTGGGCCCACAAGAAACGAGCAAACGGTCATTACTTTACCCTGAGGCGGAAGCGACTCTATAGGTTGTTGTCAAGAAAATACTTGTATAAGAGATCACCTCATAGAACCAAGTCCAAGAAGAAAGGCAAAAAATCAAAGATCGTGCCGATCAGAGGTGGCGTTGGAGTCTACACCGATGAGGTTATTAAAGATGTATCCCTCGCAGAAGGCCTTTTCTCTGACAAAGGCTGGCTCAACATGACTCAAGTAGGTGATGCCATGACTACACGTGACCCTAGCACCATCGCCCCGATTGAACTAAAGCATCTTATTTATAAACTTAACGGTAAGGAGGATAATTTCACCGGTATTGTTATCAAAAAACTCAGAAAGCACCGACACACTCAGATTGGGATTTGTGATTCAATCCATTGGAGACTCTTGATGATCAAAATTTCAAGAGAAAATGACATCCTTGCTTATGTTTATGACCCCTTTGGCGAAAAGGCTGAAAAGTCCGTAATCAACTCCATTATATCACCACTTAGGGTTTGGTTGGAAGACCTAAGAATGTCCCTCAAAGGAAAAGTCTCTACCATCCGCACCTTTAAGGAAACATTTCAAACTGATAGTTACAATTGCGGGGTATGGGTTGCAAAAACAGCGTTCAGATGGGCTCAATGGAACAGAGAGGCTCAAGCCCTCCCCTTCGAAGAATACTTAGACAGAGATTTCAGAAAAGGACCTACAGGACATGACATCATGCTTAGCGAAATTCAAAAATATCGCCTTGAAATGCGGGCGGAAGTCAAACCAATCATCATTGCTGATTTGAATGTAGGATACAATGCGGCACCTCGTTGCCCTGAGGAATTGGTGATAGTGGAACCCCCCCAAAATAACCCTTCCTCCCAACCTGGAAGAATCACCCGAAAAGGGGCACTCACCCTTCATCATATGAACAACATTGTCGCTCACTTCGGACTGAACTGGCCACTACTAAAAAACTTGGAGGAAGTCAGCACTAATATCAAGAAAACTCATGGTTCTTATCATTGCACACCCAGACAATCAGATCACACAAACACTACCTATATATCAAACGTCGATGGGATCTGGTATGTCTTTCTTCACCTTGTTCCTCAAAAGACTATCATATACTGTGTCAATGGCATTCAAGCAAAACATTTGGGAAACAAGCATCCCCTCACACTTGACAATGAGATAAAACAATTTTTCATTAACTTAAGCTTTGGTGAACACCCAAATAACTCGGGAATCTTAAATTTCATCATTGCACAAAAAGCAACAAACATTATTCGTACTTGGAGGTATCACTCCACAGACCAATTTGCCAGAGATCTGTTACATGACTTGAACAAACTTAACATCAAAATGATTCTGAAAAATGACAACACTTGTAGAACTACAAAACGGGAGAATGATTTTGCTATTTCTTTGGTCAGAGACGAGCTTAGGCACCTGCTGACGGTTGCCGAAAGAACCAATGGTATACAAGACAAACGGCCCCGGAAAGCCACAGCGTTAAGGACCCCCATTGGACAGATCAGCGACCCAAACACCAAATGTGCTGATAAAAACCCTCAATATGGGCAAAGGAGGAAATCTTCCCGCAAACACAAGAGGAAGGTTTACAAAACCAAATGTGTCAACACCACCTTCGACTTTGTGAATGAATATGACAAAATGGGGAGATGCTTACATCAAGTCAGAAACAACAGAGGGAAATTGCAACAAACTGAAATAGGGCGATTGGAAAGCCTGCAGCAAGCCCAATTATCCAATAACATCAAGATAATGGGAATGAATCTCAGGGGTTTAAGACACGCACAGGAAGTAAAATGCAGTCTCATAAAACTTGAAACCATTTGTAATCTAATGATAGATGGCAGAGCGGACATTGTATGTGTTTCAGAAACAAAAATAAACAGTGAAAATTTAGCAATAGTTAAAACACTCATAACTCAAAAAGGCATTCAGTTTCGCACGTCATTTGTTGATGAAAATGCCTCGATCGGATCTGTTCTACAGTTGCCTGCTTGCAGGATTACAGCGGACTCATGACATTGTCATTATTCTCAGCGTAAATGTTATATTATCTTGTATGGTTTATGAGAACGGAGATATATATATGATAATATAACTTATATATATCACGGTCCCCGAACGAACGAAGCTGGACAGCGGAGATCCCGGAGGTTACAACAAACTAAGATGAGATAATAAAATACTTAGGTTGTTTTCGTATTATCGCAGAGCGAAACGAACACACGGACAGTCAAGATGCAAGTGACACCACAGGGCGGCGAGGGGTGACACAGGAAGAGACAGTCACCCCCAATTTATGGGGGGGCAAAAGTCTGTCTCCCCGTGACACCACCTCACCCCGAAGGCGTGAGGTGCCACGGCGCAAGCTTGCCAAGGCGGTCCTGACATCCTACGGTTGGCCACAAAGGCAAAACCCTATCAAAGCAAGCATCATGCGATACCCAAAGGGGCCTTTTTCAACCCAGCTAGCACGGCTACGTCAACGCCGGTCTCAAGATGCATGCTCTAGGGGCTTACGCCCATGCACGTGCTGCGGGGATGTCTACTCCCGTGGGCCTACAAAGGCTACTAGGCTCCAGCGTGCGAGGGTGCGGGATGGCGGCGGAATCCTCGATCGTGGATGGAGTCGAGCGCCGCTGGGATGTCGTCAACCAATGCCCACGCGGCGGTGCAGTGCCATGATGCATGGCACCACCAAAGCGAGTGCGGGGACGAGGACACCCTGAGGGGGGCGAAGGTGGAAAATGCGGCGTGTGCCCACTCCGTTGCACACGAGTGCGAAAGCAGAGAGGAGAATCGATGGGATGGCGGGGTATCGCAGCACCACCATACGCCACCAGGCAGTGGCCAAGGGGCACGCAGGGTGGAGGGGAGAGTGGAGGCCGCTGCGGACGCAACTCGGTGTGGTCAGCGTTCTCGTCATTGGCGAAGGCGATGGACTCGCGATGTTGGTGTCCGGCGCATAAGCACCACTAGACACCACCAGACCATAGCCAGGGGTAAGATGATGTCGACATAGTCGGAGATATGCCACCACTGAGCGCACAGCGGCCATACGCGCATGCTGACGTGCGGTGGACATGGGTGCAGACCGCAGGCTGCAGAATTCTGCGAGTGAAAGATAGGGTTTCATGGCGAAACTCCAACTTTTCGTAAAATTGACAATTTCAAGTGATGAAAAGGTCAAATTGGGGAAAATTTTGACGCTGAAAACGGGGGTCGCATCAGAAACGTCGTGCGGTAAGCCAAATTTGCTGCAGTTGAGGTGCTGCTGGCCATAGTGTAAAGTAGGTTGACGTGACATGTTGTTCGCGACACTGGACACGTGTCGAAAAAAAATGTAGAAGCGAATGCCGCTCAAAGCCCGCCGTAGAAGTCAAGCATGTGATGAATTCTACTCGAACTAGATGTGGCTTGACGCGCTCAAGGTCGTCGTCAAAGCAATACGTCGCTGATGTCGCGATGTCGTTGTTGGACGTGCAGATGCCGCACGCGAAGTCCGGGAACTGGTTCCGTTCCGGGGAGACGAGCGGTGCTCCTGGAGGCACGCGGAGTCAGATGCGTCGGTGAGCAATGCGCCCGCCGGGTGTGAGTAGCTTGTTCCGCTACGATAACCGCTGGTTCCGCGGGATCAAAGTAAGATGAAATCTGAAACCACCACTGAACAGTGGTGAGGCCATAACCTGACGAGAACGGAGATATATATATATATATATATGATAATATAACTTATATATATCACGGTCCCCGAACGAACGAAGCTGGACAGCAGAGATCCCGGAGGTCACAGCAAACTAAGATGAGATAATAAAATACTTAGGTTGATTTATTATCGCAGAGCGAAACGAACACACGGACAGTCAAGATGCAAGTGACACCACAGGGCGGCGGAGGGTGACACAGGAAGAGACAGTCACCCCCAATTTATGGGGGGGCAAAAGTCTGTCTCCCCGTGATATGTAGGCGTTGCTGGCGCGCCACCCCTACCCCCACGCACCAAAATACCCGCCACGGGCGGCTCGGTTGTCCAAATCTACTTTTGAAAACTGCTCCTAACTCCCCATGCAGCCCTTCACACAAGCATAGGCCATACTTTGGCTTTTATTTACTATACAATATATCCAGTTTACTCTATAACCCCGAAGAGTGTGATATATATATAGTTAATATATATATTCACAGCTTCAAGAAACAGTCAGGAACGGGCAAACGGCTAAGACAATTTGATAACACAATTACTCAGGGTTTTGTGTGTGTCGGATTGTCTGTCGGAGAGCACGTGACAGACTGCAAGTGACACTCGCAGTGAGGGGTGACACAGAAAGGGGGTTGACTGTCAGTGACACGAAGTCATCCCCTTCATGACACCACCTCACCCCGAAGGTGTGAGGTCACAGGCAGGATGCAGCAATTCACCCTAGGTCCTAGCTAGTACACAAATGTTACTCGGCCCAACCAATGGGACCTTTTTCAGTCCATCTAGCGGCAGATCCCCGCGTGGGCGATGGCTAAGCAACAATTGCATGTCTAGGCTTGCTAGGTCACACCACAAAACTGCCGATGTCTGTTCTAATTCTTGGTGGGGATGAATTCCGGCGGCGGTGGTGCCCTCGATGGTGGAGGGTGGCGAGTGTCACCAAGGTGACGGTCAACCAATCCCTGTACGGTGCAAGAGCCAAAAGCGGTCAGGCACCACCATAGCGAATGCGTCGATGGAGAGGGGGTAGGGAGGTGGAAAGTGAAAAATGCGGAGAGGGGACGTTATTGAGTGCATGGGAAGAAACCCAAAAGGGACGATGGCGAGGGGCGAAGTGAGTGCGATAGCACCACCAGACACCACCAGATGGTGACTAGATAGGGGGCGTGTAAGGCGAAGGCGAGGGAAGCGGAGAGATTAAGTCGTGGAAGTCAGAGAGCTTGTCGTCGACGACGGAAATGTTGGTGTCGAGGTTGATGTCTGGTGCGCAAGCACCACCAGACACCACCAGAGCGTTGCCAGAGGTAAAATGTCGTTGTCGAAGTAAGTTCAGCGTAGAATGCAACGCTACCATGCGGGCACGCTGACGCAAAGAAGCCATGACCACTGAAACTGTAAAATCTGAAGGGGAAGAGGTTTGGGTTTGTGGCGACAACTTAAATTTCTGTAAAATTAACCATTTCCAGCGATGAAAAAACCAATGATGGGTCAAATTTCGCGGGGAAAACGCCGGTCAGGTCAAAAACTTCGTGAGATAAGCCAATTTTGCTGCAGGATAAGTGCTGCCAGCCAGAGCGTAAAGTAAAATCGTGTTGACAAAGTAGATGCGTTGATAAAGAAGTGGACGCGAACGAGAACTCAAAGGGAAAACGTAGATGAACGAAGATGCGCGGAAGAGATCCGGGAGACACGTGGCCACGAATAGATACGTGAAGAGATACGTTGAAGCAAACGTTGAAATATAGATGCGTTGAAGATACGGCGCGGCCGAAGATACGAAGATATGTAGATACGTAGATGCGAATAGATATGGGAAATAGCTAAGCACCGCTCCCGAAAATACGTGGAACAGGCCGATAACCTCGCGAAGAGTGTGATATACATATAGTTAAGATATATATTCACAGCTTCATTAAACAGTCAGGAACGGGCAAAACGGCTAAGACAATTTGATAACACAATTACTCAGGGTTGTGTGTGTGTCGGATTGTCTGTCGGAGAGCACGTGACAGACTGCAAGTGACACTCGCAGTGAGGGGTGACACAGGAAGGGGGTTGACTGCCAGTGACACGAAGTCACCCCCTTCATGGATATAACTCAAACATTATCATCTTATCCTCCACCTAAGGTTTTCATGCCTACATTAGATTACAAACGTGTCACAAGCAAGCTATAGCACGCGCAAGTGCTTTAGTTTGTACACGCTAGATAAGGACTAGAGGCACATATATCACCTTATGTGACGTTTCCACTATTCAAGTTGATGAGGTCCCAGTTGAGCAGTTTCCGGATGTGATCCCAGAGTCTGTTGGTGAAGACAAGGAGTATCCATCGTACAGTACCGTAGGTCCACTGGAGGAGGCGACTGCGTCCAGATGCAAGTAGGCTTGCGGTAGCCAGTGCCATACATACAGTAAGAGCAATACAACGGGGTAGGTAACCGGCGAACTACGGGTCGAAATCGCAGCGCAAAGGGAAACCTGCCCATCGGATTTTCCACAAACCAATGCTTGGGTTTGAGAAAGTCAAACATTTGGAGCGTACGGCGTACACAGGCATCAGCCTGTCGCAGTTGTCGCACCCCAGTGGTCTTAGCCTGACTGTATTCTGTGCACGGTGGACTAGCCCAGCGCAGAAGAGTACAGATCGCCTGGAAATTCCTTGCCAGCGGCCCCGGGACTCCTGCCAGTGGACCAGCGCCTTTCTCAATTTCCAGGGCACCACGATCTTATGGGAGCGGCTTCTCCAGGCGATGTCTACCGTGAATCCAAGACAGTGGCTGATGTGCTCAAGCTGATCAGAGACATTCCTATGTACCCCTCCTCCGCTGAGCTAATCACCACTGACGCTGACATTGCCGCACTTCCACCTTTTTCTGAAGCGCTGGTCAATTTTCTGTCAATGGGCGTAGTCACCTTCGCCCTGGGTCGCATGAGTGCTTATCGCCTAGACCTGACCATGATCACCATGCCGGAGATCTTGAAGGAAGTGGCGCAACGCAAACTACAGCCGTGATCCCTAACTTTTCTCAAGCAAGGTGGTATGTTGAACTCGGAGGCCTGGAACCGGCGTTACGCCACTTTGGCGCCTTTCCTGGCCGACGTAGCCAGGAGCGTACTGGATGACATCGCGCGGGTAGGACTAGCGGGGACCGTGATGCGCATGGCGCAGCGACGAGAAGAGACTGCGCGTTTGTTCGCCACTCGTCTGGTATCCTGGCACGAGGTAGTGCAGTTATTGGCAGACGCCATGCCCAACTGCCACGCCATCAGCCAGCAACAGCTATTGTATCGGTTCTGGTCTGGACTGCGACTGAAGCAAGCTGTGATGGATCGCCTCATTGAGGATCGGTTGGATCTGCAAAGTCCAGCGAATTGGGAGAGCAATCATCCCGGATCCACCGCGCTGCAGCATATCATCACTGTGGCCACCAAATTGGAGCGCAGTGAAGCTCTAACCGCAGCGCGAACCTCTCCCGCCTCGGCACCTGCGAACCGAAGTCCTGCCTGGAGGAATGGTCGCTCGTCCTCCAGACTTAACGCCGTGCAGGACGCTGGGGAGGAAGACACTACTGACCTCGACTCCGCCGACCTCAGGGTGCAGCATGCCGTGCCGCCCAGCCCGGCGGGATTGACCAGGCCGCCACGCCGATGCTACGTCTGCAACTCTGACTCCCATTTATGGGCTAACTGCCCCGACGAGGCCAAAAAACGAGCCTGGATTGCTGACGCCCCAGCTCGTTTGGCACGCCGCCGCGCTGCAAATGAATCTCATATCGCAGCGCTGGAGACAGAATGGGAGGATTTGGAAGATGAAGCGGAAGCGCTGGAGTATTTTCAGAACGAGGAATCGGCCGCAGCGTCCTCCTCGGGTCAGCAATCTGCGGAGGAGGAGGACTGAGTGTCCTCCCGCCGGCGGGACGCCGGCGACAGGGCGGTATGGGTAACCGCCCCTGGGCAAGGAGTACAGCCTTCGCCCACAACCGAGGGAATATCCAGCAGGATCCTCCGCCACCCCCCAACCCTCCGGCCGCTCGAGGATATGGATTCACCTGGTCTGCCGATCAGAGGCGACAACGCCATCTCGACAGAACCAGAACCCTACGGGATGAACCCTCGTTGTCCAGTACCGCTGTTTACACAGCAAACCTTTCCACTGAGCAGAGCCGGCGAGAACATCACTTGGTTTCCCGGCGCCATCAGCGGTCGCCACGAAGGTCACCCACTTCGTCGCCTGAGCGCTCCAAGCCTCCCGTTATGTTCAGTGTAGATCGCTCCCTTGGAACTGGTGATCGCTATCCAGCTCCACGACGCGAGCGTGGCGAAACGCCCCGCGTTGACCCCACAGACCTTGGGGATAACCCTAACCCTAACCCTAACCCTAACCCTAACCCTAACCCTAACCCTGAGACATCAGTACTGGCAGCACTGGATGAGGATGATGGTCAGGAGGAGGAGACCCAGTGGACCTTCAACCCACTCAACACCCCCTGGCGGCAAACCCCTCGGCAGCGAGTACCGAGGAAAGCTCCGGTGGAAAGGATGCGAGCCTTGAGGCAGCGGATCCAGGATGTAACGCTACCCGCTGTTTCACACCCTCTGGACGACAGTGGGGAGGAAGGGGGTGGAACTTCAAAAACTGGCCCAGCTTCCGAAACCCCACCTTTTAAACTTCGACCTGAGGTGTTTCCTTCGACGTCTCGACCAGCAGCGTGTCCAACCTGGGCAGGAAGGGCGTCAACCCCAAGCGCAGAGCGCCCTACGAGCGCAGCGCGCAAGCGCACTGGAAAACCTCGCAGCAGAACTCCGAAGACTGTACGAGACCGACTGCAGCATGAGGCAGAGGTTACGAGGTTGGGAGATGAACCCCCAGGACTTCGAGCGGAGTCACTGGCGGATCGCACGCGCGCTTGGAGAGAGATGACGCACCCGGAGCACATGGCCGCGGCAGCGCTGGTAAAGGAGAATGAGAAATGGAGAGATGCTTGGGTACCCGAAGGGTGGCGCAGATATCGCCGCCGCTGGTACAGATGGCATGGGAAGGTCACCCCTGACCTGACGATAACCGAAGGAGCAGTTCAGCTATCTCTGGAGACCGAGTGCGGTACTATCCCAGGTTCTGGTGGAGATGTAGGAATTCCAGACGCCTGGTGCAGTCTATACCGGGCGCACCAATGGAACCAGCGAGAAAGGGAAGCTGCGGAAGAGGCGGCTCACCTGGCCCTACCATCAACAGCAAGTGATTCATTCTCCCTGGACTCAGCGGAACCATCAGAGGCGAATCCAGCGACAACTCTGGATTTGACCTTATCTCCATCCAGTTCTCAGCCCGCAACTTCTGGGGACAATTCAGACCTCGAGGACTCCCAGCGATCGCTCAACTTCACGCAGCAGTTGATGGAGCGACAGCTGGCCATCGCCAGATCGGAGAACAATCCAAGTGTGCTGACAACGGTGACAGAAGGAGTGGAGCCGACTCCCCTGAAAACCATCCAGGAGGAAACCCACCTGGAACTGCTACTAACCATTCAGAAACAGCAACGCCATCGTCTGCGGCCGATCCTGGAAGGTAATGAAGCAGTGGCAGCACCAGCGAACGTCACCGACGCTCAGGCGGCACCGCGGGAAGAAGAAACCCCCTCTTTCACTCCAAAGTCCGAACCAGAAGATAGCTCTGGGGAGGAAGAGGAGGAAGAGATTTCCATCCAACCTCTTCGCTCTTACCCTCTGGAAAGCCGCACGCAGAGCCGCGCCAGACGACGCGCTCAAGGACAGGAGCGACGCGCCAAGGAGCGACAGCTACAAGCAGATCGCGAACTCGAAGGTGGATGGTACTTTGGTCCGGATCATCGTTCTCAGCCTGCACCACCGCGCACAAGACCTATCCGGTCTAAGCAGCGCGTACCTTTGCATCACCCAGTGCGAGCAGCCATCTGTGCACATCTGCGACGCGATGGTCAAGTAATGTGGAACCAGGACAGTCAGCTAACTGCGATTCGGGACAAAGAGGGAACGCTGCTATTGGTGTTCTGGGCCTTGCTGAAGGGACAGCGAGTGCGCGTGCTGGTGGATTCTGGGGCCTCGGATGAATTCATCTCCAGTGAGTGCGTCAAGAGATTGAACCTCACAGTTCGCACTAATGGAATGCCGCTGAACGTTACCCTGGCGGATGGGTCAGTGCAGACCTCTGCGCAAGTCGCTTACGGCAAGCTGACCGCCGAGACTTCAGAGGGGACTTACTCTGAGGTCATCAAGATGCGAGTACTTCCTCTGGGCATCAAGGTGGACATTGTACTCGGAGGAAGGTGGTTGAGACACCTCTCGCCGGTCACGCTGGACTATGATGGGTGGGGATCAGTCAAGTTTCGCCATCATGGCAAATCCGTGCGGATACAGGGATGTTCGCCGGGGCGTAGCTCCACACGCAAAGGCGAGAGAACCGCGATGGCTCTGGAACCGATGGTAATGTTATCTGCGGCCCAAGCGACCAAGGAGATCAAAGCCTATCGGCGCAGATATGCGGGAGTGGACAGTGC